>PVHT020000170.1:529193-600951 GCA_004024745.2 Catagonus wagneri
GGAAGGAAGGAAGGAAAGAAAGAAAGAAAGAAAGAAAGAAAGAAAGAAAGAGCAGCTACCCATTCAGTTCAGCTTTATTGCTATGATTTCTTCCACAAACCCATTTCAAATTCAGAGTGTGAATTCCAACCGCAAGCCTATCTGCCATGTGAGCCCACGTTTCAAAGGCAACCGTGAGGCCCCAAGGAAATTTTTAAAGAAAAGGTGACGTTCGAGCACTGCCACCGACCAGTGGCATCAGTTTGATGCCCACGTTTGACCTCGGGCACAGCTCCGTGAGAGAGACGGCTCCATCGCCCGGATGACGTTCAGAGGACTTCAAAGATGAGCTTTCTGCCTTCTTAGGCTGCTGCCATCACTCTGTCCTCTATACCAGGGAAAAGCACCAAGTTTCTAAGAAGGGGAGAAGCCGCGTGCTCCATGTACACTTAGCAGCTGGGGGATATCTACGCCAACTCAACAGCTAAAGCAAAAAAAAAAAAAAACCTCCAGAGACCGATGAAATATTAGGAGCCTAATATCTCTGATATGAGCAAAGAAATAATTACATTAGATGTTAGCAATGTAAAAATAACACTGATACTCAATACATGGTAAGTAATAAGCCTTGGTTATTGGTTTATAACCAGGCCACTGATGTGTATCTATAGATTACTGAAAATTTGCACTAAATCAACAACTTCCACTTCCATACGGAAAAAAGCCAACAGATCCCAGCATGGGAGAAATATTTTTGTAAAGGCTACTAAACTAAATTTGAGAGACAATTTCAGCTCTGCCTTTGAATGGTGAGGCTTTAGTGGAAAACTGAGCCCCAGGAAGGAATGGTCAAAACACAATCACCTTGCCTAAATCCCATTAACTATCATTGGAATCTTCCCACTCTGGCCCCAGGTGCCATGTTAAATAAGGGCCCTGAGCACTAGATTTGCTCATGTTTTACATCTAAACTGCTCTCTGAGAACAAGGTATTCCAGCCAAAAACTGGGATAAAGCGGTATCTTGGCAAATGGAAAAACAACACAGCGACACAGAAATTCAGCGGAAAAACTTCTACAGTTTCCAGCATCTATGTGCATGGAGAGGGCATTCCTACACGAAAAGGGTGCTAAGAATGGCATGCAAGATGAATTAGCTAGCCTCAGAGATGGCTCCATGAACAGCAAAAATGACACCCAGATTGCACACAGGGAGGGCAATTTAACTTCATCAAATTTCATCAGAAGCAGGCAGATGCTCAGAGAGAGTGTCATCTTGGCTATTTCCAAAGACAGCAGCCTTTGTATCTGAGATGATATAACCCAGAAATAGTTTAGGTGTCAAAGGGAGAAAAGGCCTGTCCATGGCCCTCTTCTCCCCTCACCAGCCAGACCTTGCCTAGCGCACTCAGATTTCATAGGCTGGGCCCCATCTAGAACGAGGGACCAAGCCACTGTCTGGTTGCATGGCAATAGGGAGCCGAACTCTGTCATATTGATTTTGAGTCTGAGAACCAGAGGATCATACCAAGGTCTCATTGTCACCATCGGAAGCCCCCTCCCCCCCGGCCACCCCCGCTGCCCCAACAAAGAGGCTGCTGGTATCACCATTAGGGTCTTTAAAATGAGAGATGTCCATTTATTTAGAGACTGAAAAACGTGCCCTAGGGGGAAAAAAAAATCAATATTCTTTACGGGCCTCCAATCAGAGCAGTTTGCGAGACCCTTTTAAACCTAAGTTGAACCTAAGTCTGGGGATCCTTAATTGAAGGCTTATCGTGGGAGGCAAGTGCATTTTTTTTAAAAAAGAACATATTATCGAACAGATCTTTGAAGTTAACTGAAGCAAAACAGCACATGTAGGTACATCGAGAGGGCGATAAGAACTCACCTCTTGAGAAGGAAGTTGTGTAAGAGAAGAATTCGAGGTAACATAAAATATCCAGCTACCCAGATCCCCGGTTTCTTCATATTCTAGACGGAAACTCAACCATCCGATCACCACTGAAAACACTTTGTTAGCAGGAGAATGTGCTTATTGTTATCAAGTTTTCCATCTCTCGTTGAGCTATCATATCATTTCAAAGGACTGATCATTTCAGTTTTTAATACTGAATCTGCTTAATTTTAGGATCCCAAGAAACCATGGCATTGTGTCATGTGGATGCATTTGCGGTGCTTTTAGAAAGGAACATGTGTTTACTTTTACCTTGCCATCTGGAACAGTGTCATCAAATATTCCTTCTAAAGATTTCTTTACAGCCTCAGTTCCCTCACCGAACACCTGCAATCATCAAAAGCAGCATCTTAAAAAGAAATCCGGGCCAAAGGGCAAATGAAACATGAGCAGGGGATGGAAAATGGGCATGGCTATTAGAAAACATTACAGAAGTTTCACGTCCTCTTGCATCAAATGCTAAAGTGGATAAAATCATTTATGCTATGAGACCACGGAAAAAAACACATTCTTCTATCTCCATCACATCCTACATCTTAGACAATTTTTTTAAAAGGTGGCTCTTAGATCTGGATAATTCATCTACATTTTTTTTTTTTTTTTTTGTCTTTTCGCCTTATCTAGGGCGGCACCCGCGGCATATGGAGGTTCCCAGGCTAGGGGTCTAACAGGAGCTGTTGCTGCCGGCCTTCGCCATAGCCACAGCAACATGGGATCAGAGCTGCATCTGCAACCTACACCACAGCACAACCTACACCACGGCAAAGCCAGATCCTTAACCCACTGAGCGAAGCCAGGGATGAACCCGCAACCTCATGGTTCCTAGTCAGATTCGTTAACCACTGAGCCACGACGGGAACTCCTAATTCATCTAAATTTAAAGAAAATAAACTTGCGGAAGCAAAGAACCAAATTCATTTACAATGAAGAATTTCTGTGACAGCATCACATACTGAGTCAAATATTTATCAACGATAATTAGCTTACTTTAATCCTCAGAACCTGAGAACGTGCAATTATTTTACCACAACACCATGGTAAAGTTTTTTTTACTTGAAAAATAAAAACTTGTCTATTTTATGACATTGAATGAATCCTGCTAACTTAAAAATATGACTAAAATCACCTCAGAGATATCCAAAACCTAAACACGTGGATGTAAAAAATTTTATACGTTGGGGAGTTCCCATTGTGGCTCAGCAGAAATGAATCTTACTAGAATCCACGAGGAAACAGGTTCGATCCCTGGCCTCGCTCAGTGGGTTAAGGATCTGGTGTTGCTCTGAGCTGTGGTGTAGGTCACAGACACGGCTTGGATCCTGCCTTCCTGTGGCTGTGGTATAGGCCCAAAGATGCAGCTCAGATTCGAGCCCTAGCCTGGGAACTTCCATATGCCTTGGGTGCACCCCTAAAAAGACCAAAAAAAAAAAAATTATATATCAGCTCTCAACCTATTGTGTACTATCAGCTGAAGTATGATTAAGAAAAAGCCTTTGCCCTAATGTGAGTGAGATATTTAGAAACATACAATTTTTACCCATTTCAAAATATTCAATTAACAAGTACATTTTTATTGGTATGTTTATGGCAAAGTAAGAGGTTTTTTAAAACTCTTCCTATAAGCGAGAATAGCGAGAGTTGTTTCTAAGGCATTACATGTCCTCTGATTAATATTACTGTTCTCTTGGATTCATTTCAATTCAGCAACAATGGACTATAGCCTCAGTTGGCGCCCATAAAGTAGAGCCACGTGAACTAAGGCTTCCGAGAGAAGAGACATTCAGCCTGAGTTGCCAACTGTGAAGTCTCGACCTCTATTTATAGCAATGGTCTGAGTCACCTGCAATGACAGAGGTTGCACTGGACATGCACTGGAGGATGCAACGCAGAGGACACCAAACACCACCGCGCCCGCCAAAGAGGAGGCGAGAAATACTGGCTGCTGACGCACTCCTTCTGCAGTTTTACTCAAGAGCCATCAAGTCTCTTTTGTGATTTCTTCAATGAGATATCGACTTTCCTCCAGTTTCTTCATCGGATTTACACAGAAACAACACCCAAGGGTAATTAGTGTGATGCTCAGACCAGAGAACAAACCGCGTGAGTGCTCAGGCTCAGATCTCTGCCCACTTGCTCCTCTGGTCTCCTGGCAAGTTCATCAGGAATCCAGACACTTCAGGTTCAAACAGTGAGGGTGGTGATCAGCTAAGGACTTCGTATGTCAGCTTTCAGGACTAATGTTTCTCTCTCTCTCTTTTTTTTTTTAATTTTTCTTTTTAGGACTGCACCTGCAGCACATGAAAGTTCCCAGGCTAGGGTCCGAACTGGAGCTGAAGCTGCCAGCCTAAGCCATAGCCACAGCAACGCTAGATCTGAGCTACATCTGCAGCCTACCCTGCAGCTTGCAGCAATGCTGGATCCTTAACCCACTGAGCAAGGTCAAGGATGGAACCCAAATCCTCATGGATACTAGCTGGCTTCATTAATCCACTGAGCCACAATGGGAACTCCAGGATTAATGTCTCCTTTTTAAGTCAGTTCGTAAATAAACCAATGGCTGGAATGGTCAGAACAAATAATGAGAGATCTTTTGAGAGAGACAGTCAGTAGACTTCTCACTTCGCATAAGGGTTCAGTATGAATAGGTCAAACCGGCAATCTTCACCATGACCTCAAAATGCTCCATGCCTCTGCAGCCCAGGAACTGGATATTCTCCTTCTCCTGAAAGATAAATACCCATGTTCTTTCAGTCCTTAAAACTGGAAGCAGAGGAGTCCCTGTTGTGGCTCAGTGGTAACGAACCCAACTAGTATCCATGAGGATGCGGGTTCAATCCCTATCCTCGCTCAGTGGGTTAAGTATCTGGAGTTTCTGTGGCTATGGTTGTGGTGGCAGCCACAGCTCCAGTTCAACCTCCAGCCTGGGAACTTCCATACGCCACACATGCAGCTCTTGAAAAAAAATTGGGGAGTTCCCCTCGTGGCTCAGTGGTTAACGAATGCAACTAGGAACCATGAGGTTGCCAGTTCAATTCCTGGCCTTGCTCAGTGTGTTAAGGATCTGGTGTTGCCGTAAGCTGTGGTGTAGGCTGCAGATGCGGCTTGGATCTGGCATTGCTGTGGATCTGGTGTAGGCCGGCAGCAACAGCTCCGATTAGACCCCTAGCCTGGGAACCTCTATTTGCTGCAGGTGTAGCCCTAGGAAAGACAAAAAATAAATAAATAAATTCATCAGAGTTCCCGTCAGGGCGCAGCAGAAACGAATCCGACTAGGAACCATGAGGTTGCAGGTTCGACCCCTGGCATCGCTCAGTGGGTTAATAATCCGGCGTTGCCGTGAGCTGTGGTGTAGCTGCAGATGCAGCTCATATCTGGCGTTGCTGTGGCTGTGGCACAGGCTGGCAGCAACATCTCCGATTGGACCCCTAGCCTGGGAACCTCCATATGCTGCAGGTGCAGCCCTAATAAGACCAAAAAGAAATTGGAAGCAGTTCTGGAGCCACTTTTCAAGCCAAAGAGAGAGAATATGGCAATGACATTGGAAACAGAAGTAATGCCAGAAGGAACATGGCCTTAGCTAGGAAAAAAGTCAAAGCTCTGAGGCCAAAGTACCGGGTTGTTAGAGGCCCAGTGATGCAGCCCCCTAGCTAGTGCTATTGAAGGTGCACTGAGATAGGTCCCCTTCAAGTCCTGGGTCCGGGGTAGGAGGAAGTCCTAGCAGTGAGTGAGCGCTCTCCTGGCTCCTCACAACCGCAGGCGGAGAAACCTCCCATTTCATGTCACCCCCCAAAGTCAAGGGCAAAGAAACAATCAGAAATCCCTGGAGGTGGCCTTTGATCCAACGCCAGTGGTGGCTTAAAAGACTGCTCAGGTGCCCCCCTGGTTTCATCGTCAAGCCCTGCTTTTTTTCCTGAAGACTCAGGAAGAAGTGTACTTTCAAGTATGTCTATAATTAACCAGAGTTTGGAAAGGATGCAGGTGGGAGCCTGGAGCTTGGTGATAGACTAATAGCAGAGTTCAATCTATGAGTTTAATAGATACATTATCTATTAAAAGCATCTAGCACAACCAACTTTTTGTGTCTGCCAGCCGATGTGAAATAACAGTCTCAATCAAGAAAACACACACACACACACACCCTGAAGTGAGATGTCCACGTAAGCAATTGACGAGTGCTTTCTCATCCACCCTGGAACCCACCTGATTTTTTTTTTTTGTCTCTTTGCCTTTTTTATGTAGAGCCGCACCCGCGGCTCATGGAGGTTCCCAGGCTAGAGGTCTAACAGGAGCTGTAGCCGCCGGCCTTTGCCACAGCCACAGCAACGTGGGATCCGAGCCGCGTCTGCAACCTACACTACAGCTCACGGCAACGCCGGATCCTTAACCCACTGAGCAAGGCCAGGGATCGAACCAGCAACCTCGTGGTTCTTAGTCAGATTCGTTAACCACTGAGCCACGACGGGAACTCCGTGGAACCCACCTGATTGATGCTTGGGCGTCCCTGCTTCTTCTTGGAGGTAGTGTCCAGACCCCAAAGAGAAGAAAATCTGCTCCTTCTCTTGCTTGCGGATCTGGACATGGCCTGAGTACGTCTTCTGACTCCAGTTTCACCAGTGCGCGCGGCCACCTGAGGATGGTGAGAAGGCACATCGAGAGAGATGTGTCAGTGATGGAAAATAATCTTAAAAATAGAATGCACAGAGGTCTATGACCGGGTCACTTTGCTGTACAACACAATTGGCACAACACTGTAAATCAACTCTACTTGAATAAAAAAATGTAATATATAAAAAAAGAATGGTCTGTCTCTGGCTGGTAGATTCAGACAGCAGGGAAGGAAATCATGTTTATTTTTCTGCTCTTCTTAACAGTCTGTAACTCTGCTGACCCTTGGGTTTCCACATGGCTAATGTTAGGTCTATAATAGGCACAGAAAACAAAAAGCCAGGATGATTGGTTTTTTGTGGGTTCACATGTGTGTGTACATATTCTGAATTTAAATCAAGATTAAGTTAAAAAAAAAAAAAAGAGAGAGAGAGAGATATCAGGACTGCTCACCTGTTCCTCAAGGTCCCCACTGAGTCCCAGCCTCCAAAAGCCCCTCACCCCTCACGCAGGTCAACAAGTGACCCCCCCGCCAAAGTACTTCATCTGTGATTCATATACATGGAGACTTAGGGGGGACTTTCTAGATTCAAACTTTAGACGAAAGGTTGGCAAACCCAGTCACTGTCTGAAATCATTAGTAAAAATACATAAAATAGTAATAGTTATATTTTATGTTTCCAAGAACTAGAGGCCCCTCTGGTCACAGTCTTGAACTCTACCCTTAAGTTAAACGAACCATGCTTTCCTGAGATTCTCAGCAAGTGTTAGAGCTGTTTCTGCACTCTAACAAAAAATGGTGCCTGAGCGTCAGCAAAAATAGCATCTTGGTTCCTGTGATTCCATATTAAATCTAAATTCCCCAATGCCTTCTAAATCATTTTCTCAGAATTACATAAAATCACTTTCCTGGAGTTCCCGTGAGGCTCAGTGGGTTAAGGATCGTGCGTTCTCACTGCTGTAGCTCAGGTCACTGCTGTGACGAGGTTTGATCCCTGGCCCAGAAATCCCGCATACCATGGGCATGGTCAAAAAAAAAAAAAAAAAAAATTGTATCCTTATTAGGCAGTTGAGAGCTGTTTCTCAGTGTCAGTCTACTACTTCTGCCCCAGTGAGAGAAACCCCAAATGCAGCTGAGCACTTGGCCGCCCAAATTTGACTTATTTTCCTCGTGGCAGAGCATGGGCTTGTGATGAGGTTCTGGTCGATGAGAAGTTAAATAGAAAGGTTATTGGCAAATTCCAGGAATGGTTCTTAAAAGGAAGAGGTTTTCGGGAGTTCCCATTGTGGCACAGTAGAAATGAACCCCACTAGCATCCACAAGGACGAGGGCTCAATCCCCGGCCTCACTCACTGGGTCGGGGATCTGGCGTTGCCGTGAGCTGTGGTGTAGGTCTGTGGCACAGACCGGCAGCTGCAGATCTAATTTGACCCCGAGCCTGGGAACTCCCATATGCCTGGGATGCAGGCCTAAAAGGCACGCAAAAAAAAAAAAGGTTTTCCATCATCTTTTTACTTTTCCTCCCTTTTCCTCCTTCCTGATGACAGGAAGGTTGATATGTTAGCTTGGCCAGCACATTTGGATAGAAGCCTTTTCGAGGATGGCAGAACATTGAGACAGAAGGGACCTGGGTCTACGAAGATGGCGAACTCCCCTTACTAGCCTTGAATGCCCTAGGTTTTAAGTGCAAAAGGCACAAAAATGGCATTTAAGAAAAAAAAAAAAAGAAGCTAAATTCTTTTTTTTTTGTTTGTTTTTTTGCTTTTATGTTGAGCCGCACCCACGGCATATGGAGGTTCCCAGGCTAGGGGTCTAACAGGAGCTGTAGCTGCCGGCCTGCACCACAGACACAGCAACGCAGGATCCGAGCCATGTCTGCAACCTACACCACAGCCACAGCAATGCGGGATCCTTAACCCACTGAGCAAGGCCAGGGATGGAACCCGCAACCTCATGGTTCTTAGTTGGATTCGTTAACCACTGAGCCACGAAGGGAACTCCATGAAGAAGCTAAATTCTGTTGCGATATCTGCAAGGTGCCAGCACCCCAGACAAATATTTCAGAAGGGACCCCTCCAAATCTGAAACTGCCACCACGATCACCACTCAGGCAGCTGCAGGCTCTGAGAACCCCAGAGTCCTCCCCAGGCAAGCCTTCAGGCTTGAACTTAACCCTCTAGGCTGTAAGCAATTTCCCAGGAATTCGGGGGTGGGGTGGGGTGGGGGGACCCTCTACCAGGAGGAGGTCTCAACGGGCCACCCACAGGCTCTCCTTTCAAAAGAGGGAGTGCCAGGAGGTACAGCAAGTTGGACCTGAAATGAAACTTCCCTGCCCACTCTTTTGTTGCCTCAGACCCCACTTGCCACAGATTCCCACGTGGGCAACTTCCAATGTGATGGCTGCCAACTGGCAGCATTCCCGGGGACGAATCCCACTGAGTCACACAGGCTACCCCCCCTTCCCCCCGCCGCCCCCAGCAGGCAGGAAGCTGGTGACAAGTCACGCCTTTCTGGCGTTTTCGGTATTGACAGGATAAACACCCTGGAAACCCCGTGAGCAGACAGGCAAAGACCCCCACGTCCATTGAAAACAGGACTCAAAACGGCCGCTCCGAGAGGGTATCAGAGGGAAAGTTTTGATCCCAAATGAAAATAACAGGTCTTGTATTTTCTCAGCCTAGCATGTAAGACACCCCCAGGTCAGGGCGTGTGAAAATGTGGTACCCACAATTATACCCGAGGTGTTGAGAACAAATCACAGAACAAAGGACACGTCTATGGTAAACGTACTAAAATAAACATTTTCTCCTTTTTATTTTCATCACTTTTTCAGCTAAAGATAACTAGCGTTGTAAAAGGAATACATTATAATATATCGACATACACGCTCACATAACTATGTCAATAGTCAGTGAAGCCTAGCGTCCCCAAATGAGCTTAAGAACCACTGAATGAATGATGTTGAAAGTAAAAATCCTAGAGAAAAAAAGCACATGTGTTGGAGTTACCATTGTGGCTCAGCGGTAAGGAACCCGACTAGAACCCAGAAAATGAGGGTTCGATCCCTGGCCTCATTCAGTGGCTCAGTGGGTTAAGCATCCGGAGTTTCTGTGAGCTGTGGTGTAGGTCACAGACACGGCTTGGATTCCTGAGTTGCTGTGGCTGAGGCCTAGGCTGGCAGCTGTAGCTCTGATTCACCCCTTAGCCTGGGAACCTCCATATGCTCCAGGTACGGCCCTAAAAAAGCAAAAAAAAAAAAAAAAGTCTCATATTTATAAATAGATACACATACATACAGGCAGGTGCACCCCCCCCAAGACACCTGTCCCTCAATGTCCATGGGGAATTGGTTCCAGAACCTCCAAGGACACCACAACCCTCCCATGCTCAAGTCCCTTCTATAAAATGATGTAGCATTTACATATGACCCCCACATAACCTCCTGTGTACTTTATTTTATTTATTTATTTATTTTTGTCTTTTTGCCTTTATCTAGGGCCGCACCCGCGGCATATGGAGGTTCCCAGGCTAGGGGTCTAACAGGAGCTGTAGCCGCCGGCCTTCGCCACAGCCACAGCAACACGGGATCCGAGCCGCGTCTGCGACCTACCCCACAGCTCACAGCAATGCCGGATCCTTAACCCGCTGAGCAAGGCCAGGGATCGAACCCGCAACCTCATGGTTCCTACTCGGATTCGTTAACCACTGAGTCACGACGGGAACTCCCCTCCTGTGTACTTTAAATCATCTCTATATTACTGATAATACATAACGCAATGCAAATCCTACATAATAGCTGTAAGTACAATGTGAATGCTCTGTACATGGGCAAACTCAAATTCTCTTTGTGAAACTTTCTGGAATGTATTTTTTTTTTTTTTGAATATTTTTCAATTCACAGTTGGCTGAATGCTCAGATGCAGAACCCAGGGAAAGGATCAACAAGTGTGTGTGTGTGTGTGTGTGTGTGTGTGTGTGTCTGATAGCACACATCAATATCCGTACTTATTGTGTTTATTTGATGCTGACTTATTTACTAGCCATCTCTCCCACAAGAACCGAGGCTCCAACAGGACCAAATTCTGGGGTCATTCACTTCTATAACCCTAATCAGAGGACAGTAACTGACACACAGCAGGCATTCACATTTGACTGAATGAATAAATAAGCAAACAAACACCCATGAGAAGAAGCAAAGATCCCACGAAACAATTAAATAGTAACTCTGGTTAGTTTATAATTTTAGAAAAACAAGAGTCCGGAAGAGAAACTCAAAAAACCATAAATATTCTCAGTTACCAGCTTGACCAGTGAATTCGGTCTGTTTAATAAATGGGCTGTTTATTTTAAGGTTCTTACAGTAACTCCTCTAAACTGACGGAGGCCTTGTAAACTGCCCAAGTTACTGCTAACCCCAAAACAATAATGACTCAAAAGGAGCAGAGGGATTTAGAAGAGGGGGAAGAGAAAAAAAAAAAAAAAAAAAAACTGGCAAGAGAAGTGCTGGACAAAAGCTCAAGAGTTTCTCAATGATCTTTGCCCAGACAATGCTTCTCTTTGTGGCTGGAACCTGATTACTCTATCATCCTGCTCATCTGTGCAAACAAGAACAATGATAACTTTCTTTCAAAGAGTCCAGCGGGGACCCTTCAGTTAATTACTGCAAATCACTGAGCATTATGGGAAGCCCTCCTGGTGAATAGTCCTTAAATTGTAGCTCAGATCTGCCCCCCTGGCTCTCTTGCCCTCACACCTCCTCCTCCCATGCCCCCTACTTAAAAGAAAAAAAATAAAAAAAAGGTCCGGACAAAGGCTAAATTGAAGAATGTTTCAATCCCACGGGGGTGGGGAATTCTCTGGGGTCAAATGACAAGGCAAGGAGGGGAAAAAATAAGTTTCCAATAAATCAGATGTAAAAATTCTCTGCCCCAGCATCCTCTACAGGAGACAGCGACAAACAGGAACAAGATACCCAACGGGGTTGCTCAACTCGTTCTGTCTGATTGAAACCCCTCATGGAAAAGAGGACATACACAACACTCAAGATACAAGGCACGGATGCAGCTAGCAAAAAAAAATTAAAAAGGTAAAAAACAGAACAGAGGAACAGACAGTGGCATGTATAGAATTAAATATTCTCTTTTAAATTACTGACCAAATAAACCTCAAAGAGTTAGTTACTAGCCCTCCCACCCTCACCTTCAGCTGGCCAGACTTTAACAGCCTGCTTATCAAAAGAAAAGAGCATGCAAATCATAGATGTTGAGATAAAGGCAATTAGAAGGTCTGGAGATAAATTATGGAAGGGTAATTCAGTGGCTTTTACTTCCCCGTCTCAGAGGTTGGTCCCAATGCTTTGAAGAAAATAATTAAGGCAGAGAAGTTTTAGGCAGACAGCAGAATTATTTTCTCCCAAGTCTATCAAGCCCAGAAGGAAAGAACCATTTGGATGGCTCAATTTAGCATGAATACCGATGCCACACCATGGGCATCATAGGCTCCCTTAATAAAAATGCACCCTCAATTTATGACAGTCTCACAATATGGATGGATGGCATCAAGAATTTTTATCCCAATTTTTTTTTTTTTTGGTCCCAGAACAGGCAAACGTAGGAGTGTCCAGGTCTCAAAGAAACAGACCAAGAGCCATAGCCTGAAAGCCGTTTGCAAGATTTATTCATCAGGGTGTTTTAACCCATCTCTATATATTTTAAAAAAAAAAAAAAATAGGATTTAATAGCTATAAGGAGAGGTGGTAGCCAGGGAGACCAAGAGCTGAGCTGTAATTAGCAGAACAAATCAGGACGCCAGTTTTAATAACTCCAGAAATTGGTTTAAGACTTCCTTAAATATGTAAATCTACCCTAATCATCTGAATGACGACGCTAATCTATTTATAAAGAATGCAAACGCCTCTGACTGAATTACAGCTCTGCATTCAATGGAAGGGTACAGCTGACAAGGCAAGCCCAGAGCCGCACAGCTAAGGTTTCTCCAAAGCAGTTTCTGGAACCTGGGACATAACGTTTAATTCCACAGCAAATGTGCTAAGGTGCGGTACATTTTAAGTGGGTGTTGATGTGGATAGGCTAAAACCATGTTACCCGCATAGCAATTTTTGAGAAGAAAGGAACAAAAAGTACATAAAGCTGTTCGCAATTTAGCAAGTACATGAAATTACAGACTGCAAACATACAACTATACAATCTGCCGTTTCAGGGGTCAGATGAAAATTCTCTTCCCAAGCAACTGCATAAGTTGGGCTGCTAAACAAGGTCTAGGTAATGGCATCGGGTATTTATGGCCATCAAAACTATGATAAAAAAATAAAGTAAAAGGGAGATTTTCAAAGAGAACTATGTTGAATCTATGGGTTTCCTTGTGAGAAAGTGAGAGAAAAAAATACATTTCTATATGAGAGAGCTAGCTTTCTACTCATCATTTCCATAAGCTTAATATTTTTTTTTTAAAAGCACTGGGGTTAAAAACATGATACTGCCTAAAAATGACAGGAGTTATCCACAAGCACTACATGCAAAGATCTCTTAAAGGTAATTCTCCACCCATTTTCTTTGCACGATAATTGAGGTCCCATCAAGAAAGGCTTAAGTAATAAATTTCACAACGGATTCAAATGAAGATTTGCACCTATGGCTGAAGGAGGCCACGCAGAGCAGTAAACTTAGAAAAACATTTTAGAGACTCTGGCCAAGTCATGCTCGGGATTAACAGTCGAGATGAATATTTTTCAAAAATACATTAGGTTCTACTCACCAGGGCATGAAAAGATGATACAGAAAAGATTCCAAGGCGGCCCATTGCCACTTTGGTGGGTCGGCTTGCAAAAGCAAGTAGCCTTTTAGGGTTGGGCAGCTCCCCACCTTGGAGGCTAGCTAAGTAACAGCGGTAACGAAACAGGTCCATTTGAAACTGTTCCAGATTCTGCTCCCAAACAAAGATCTACAGTGGTGAAAATATGGGAGAAGAAAGGGGAGGGAAAAGAGAAGACAAATGTTAATGATTTTATCCTATACAAATGTCCCAAATCTCTATGTCGTAAAGGTATTCATTTTAATCCCAAGGGGTAAACAACAGGTACCCTAAGTTTCTTAGGTAACAGTAGGTTTGGTATTATTTCCACAGCTTACATGTTTTTCTGCAAAGACCTATAGTCATACAGTCCATAGGATAATTAGAATGTGTATCTTTAGATGCTCTGTGCCCTCCCAGTACAGAGCTGTGGTTTGACAGATTCTTCGGTTCCAGGCTCTGGACCACAAGCCCGAGGCAGAAGAAATTAAAAAAAAAAGGGGGAGTTCCCTTGTTGGCACAGCGGGTTAAGGATCTGGCGTTGGCACTGCAGCAGCTCGGGTCAATGGTATAGTGCGAGTTCGATCTCTGGCCTGGGGAACTTCTACACGCTATGCGTACAGCACCCCCCAAAAAACAAAAAAATTAAAAGAAGAAGAAGTGAAAAATGGAAGATTTCCAGCACTGGAGAAGTTTATGCCTTCCCAAGAGGTGGATTTTCATAGGAAGAGAAAGAAGGAGAAAAGTGAGGTGATTTAAAAATCAAAGACAAATAGGCCAAGAGCTTTTGGGAAGAGGTGGGTGGTAGAAAGTACGGGGTGGGACAGGGGGAAACACTAGAGACCCAGGCTCTGGCATATGTGGTTCCAGCTGTAGGATATGTCCAAGATATTTCCACATTTTTCAAAGTGGCAAAATAATACCTACCTCCTGAGGCTGATGTGATAGCCAAAAAAGATAATGTAAGAATTAGAGCTGGAACAGGTCTGGCCTACAGTGAAGGCTCCGAGACGTTAGTTATGATGTGGAAATTGATCAATGGTTGATGTCTACCTTTTATTCCAACTTAAAATGCAGTGTTCCTGTACACACAGATTCACAGCACTATTCACAACAGCCAAGTACAGAAAGAGCCCAAAGGTCTATCAATGCATGAATGAGTAAACAAATTGCGGTGTTTGCCTACAATGGAACAATATTCAGCCATTAAAGGAATGAAGTATACGTGTTACTCTGGGGGTCAATCTCCAAGACGATACACTAACTAAAAGACATCAGACACCAAAGGTCATATGTTATGCAATTCCATTTGTACGAAACATCAAGAAACTGGTAAATCCATAGAAACAGAACGCAGGGGCAGAGGGGAACAACTGCTTAATTGGATGACAATGATTTGAAACTAGGCAGAGGTTGTGGTTACTCAACATTGTGAAAGTATTAAATGCCACTGAACTGTATACTTGAAAGTGGTTAATTCTGTGTTATGTGAATTTTGTCTCTGTTAACAACAACACAAAATATAGCACTAGGTAAGAGAGGGAAAGAACAGCCAGAAATATGGAAGATCAAACGCTGGTCCACGTCATCAACTGTTCAATTATTTCAATAACATTTATTCACATAGTTATGTCCTAGATCTTAGGTAAAGTTTCAAAGTGCTACTAGGTGGCTGTCACTGACTTTAAAACAACTAACGAATGGAAAAGAGTCTAAAAAAGAATGTATATATACTGAATCACTTTGTTGTATACCAGAAACCAAAACACTGTAAATCAACTCTATTTCAATAAAAATTCAAAAGAAAAAGGGAAAAAAATACCAACAAAATAGAAGGCAAAAATGTCATCAAATCCTTCCTTTTTAGCATGAAATATACTTAGATGCATACACAGCAATTTTATATATAAATAATATATATAAACAATATATATAATACATAATTAAAAAAAAAACACACTCTACCATTTCTCAGTATAGAAGAATAAATTTATTAAGGAGTCAGGAGTGAAGTCCCACCACAGCTGAGCACTAAATCAACCTGATAACATGGGGAATGAAATTGCAGACTTTGCAATTACACAGATCCCCAAGAATAGCACGCCATTGGTGGGAGAGGGAGGGCTCCTCAATTAGATTTCCATCTTTCACTCAATGCAATATTATTCCCTTTAGCTCATAACAATCAACTGTGAACAATGGGTGAGGAAAACTGACAGTCACAATAAAGAACTCAGCAGCCTGGATGACAGGCTGACAACGAGATAACCAGCAATGTTCCTTGACTCCAAGGCAGCGGAGAAACTTCCGAGACCCAAGGATTTGGCCCCCGTCTGAACACGGAAGAACAAATTACCTGATCTAATATAGTTTTCTTCTTCTTCGAGTCAGTGACTGAAGACAGCTGCATTTCGCCCATTTTCTTCATCTTTTCATCCATATCAATCTTCTGTTCCAGTTTTTTGATCTCCGATTTCAGGAGTCGGAGGGTGTCTTCTTTGTGGTGGTGTCTGGCGACAGCGGCTGCACAGGCAGAATGGATGGCGGTGATCCAGTTCTCCAGCTCTGTCTGGCTGGTGGTCTGTAAGGGGTTGGGGGTGCGGGCAAGAAAGAAACAGCCACCTCTTAGGTTACTGGAGGTGAACCTGTATATTTCCAGACAAGCTGGCTGGGAGTCAAGGAGGCAGGTCTAGATGCCCCATGGGGAAGGCTAACCTTTCTGACCTCCCCCTACAGACAGCAGATTAAATGTTAGTCTTCGGTCAGACACCACCCCAACCTCAGCCCCCAGAGGCTGTTGGGAGTGAAGCCACCATGTCTGCTCACCCAAAGTACTTACTGAACAAATACTTATTGAATAAGTTGTTGCAATAGACTTGTTGCAATAGACTGAACACTTCCTCCGCCCACCACCAAATTCAAATGCTGAAATTCTAACCCCCCCCCTCAGTATGATGCTATTAAGAGGTGGGACCTTTGGGAGGTAATTAGGTCACGAGGGTGGAGTCTTCATAGAGAGGATTAGTGCCCTTATAAAAAGGGGCCAAAGAGCTAGCTAGCTTCCTTCCATCATGTGAGGACACAGCAAGAGGACAGCCATCTATGACTCAGAAAACGGGCCTGACCAAAACCCAAGTATGCTCCCATCCTGACCTCAGACTTCCAGTCTCCAGAATGTTCGTGAGCCATCCAGTCTATGGTGGTTAGTGATGGCAGCCAGAACTAAAAGACTTGCATATGTGATTATCCTAGACAGACAGCTTAGGTTCTAGGGAAGAGGGTTGCTTTGAAGCAAAGGTCAGTTACAGACAAGACTGGTCAGTGCTAAGGTGAAAGTGAAGCCGAGGGATATTACTGGCCAAAGAAGATGCAACAACCCAGCCCCCAGTGAACCACAGCAGTGACACCTATCCACTCGTCCTCTGCCAGAGCCAAGCTGCCATGACACAGCTAGGGCTGGGAAAGTGCCTCAAGGCAGCCAGAAGCAATACCGTCTTTGAGGACACGAGGCAATGTCTAGGAATAGCAACCACCCAGCAGCACTCCAGCCACTAAGAATGACCAGGTCAAAGGAGGTTTAAAGACAATGTTGGGTAACACCTGCCAATGGGCAGGTAACCTCAAGTGGGGCTTGATGTAACTCAGGGTGCCCTGAAGGGCGAAAGATGGAGAAATAGTTTGAGAGGGCAGCTCGTGTGTAACAATGTGCTATGATTAATTCTTTAGGAACTCAATGAATGAGTATCCCCTTAAGCTGAGGGAAGTGTAATAAATGCTCAGAAGTGAGCTCATCTGAACAAAGGGTCTATTTGGCTACTTCAATATTAAAGTAGCTGACATCACTTTTCATGCACAAAACCCTGTTGTGTTTTATCCCCCCTCTGATGACTCTCTTAGTTTCCTGACTCATTTGAGCGATGGCTTGCAAACAAAATTCTCTTAACAGGACCCCACCCACAAAACTGAAATTTAAGTCAAGGCCCCATCGCAGGTGTCTCCATTATTTCTGAATCTCATCAGTTTTGTATTCCACCAAGAACACTGCATCAAATATTACAAACAGTATCTGCCAGCAGAAACATCACACACTGGACACACCTAGTCAATCTGGCAGTTGTTGGGTTTGCAAGAAAATATTTGCCTGTATTTAAAGAAGACTTCAGTAAGCTAGACATTTGCATAAAGAAACAGCAGAAGTGCCACTGTAAAGCAAAGGGGATCATTTTGTGGCGACTGAGTGGGGCAACGTCCAAAGTATACACTTGAAGATACAGAAAGTTGGGGAGAAACGAACGTCTCTGTAAATGAAACTGAATCCTTTTTTTCATTACATACCCTGGACCTAATCATCTTCTAACTGGAAGCCTCTAACTGACTAAGCATATAACTGACAATCTTTATCCATTTCACCCCCCCCCCAACTCTTTAAGAGTTAAAGATTCAGCTTTAAATTCTTTTTTGGCTGCACCTGCAACTTACAGACGTTTCCAGGCCAGGGATCGAACCTGCCTTATAGCAGTGACCCAAGCCACAGTAGTAACAATGCCAGATCCTTAACTGCTGGGCTACCAAGAAACTTCACATTCAAATTTTTAATATTTAATCTCCTCTTGGAATGAAATTACCTTACATTTTGTCTTTATGTATCACATTGAAGTTATTCAAGAAAAAAAAAAAGTTGACAATCCTCCCACATATCAAACCATAATGCTTGGTCCTGCCTAGTATAATTAAAATGTTTACTATCACGCGATGCCTCAACATCACCATGTATTTTGCTTGGTGGGGTGATTTCCTCCCCCCGCTTTTTTAGGACTGCACCTGAGGCATATGGAAGTTCCCAGGCTAGGGATCGAATCAGAGGTACAGCTGCCAGTCTATACCACAGCCATGGCAACACCAGATCCTTAACCCACTGATGGAGGCCAGGGATTGAACCCACATCCTCATGGATACCAGTTGGGTTCATTTCTGATAAGCCACAACGGAACTCCTCCTCCCCCCTTTTAAAATTTATTAGAGGAGGAGTTCCCGTCATGGTGCAGCGGAAACGAATCCGACTGGGAGCCATGAGGTTGTGGGTTCGATCCCTGGCATCGTTCAGTGGGTTAATGATCCGGCGTTGCCATGAGCTGTGGTGTAGGTTGCAGATGCGGCTCAGATCTTGCATTGCTGTGGTTCTGGCGTAGGCCGGCAGCAACAGCTCCGATTAGACCCCTAGCCTGGCAACCTCCTTATGCTGCGGGTACGGCCCTAAAAAAGATGAAAAGCTAAAATAAAGTAAAATTTATTAGAGGAGTTCCCCTCATGCCTCAGCGGAAATTAATCTGACTAGTATCCCCAAGGCTGCAGATTTGATCCCTGGTCTCGCTCAGTGGGTTAAGGATCTGGTGTTACCATGAGCTGTGGTATAGGTCGTACACTCATCTCAGATCTGGTGTTGCTATGGCTGTGGCACAGGCCAGCGACTACAGCTCCAATTAGTCCCCTAATCCGGGAAACTCCATGTGCCATGGGTTCAGCCCTTAAAAGGCTAAACAAAATAAAATAAAATAAAATTTATTAGAGAAGGAATCAGTTCAGATGGGTAAGGATTCTTTTCTAAAAGAAAAACTTCCAAGAAGAAAATAGCAAGTGTAGGCAAAGATAGGGAGCCACCGGAACTCTCATGTGCGGCTGGAGAGCAAACTGGGAGAACTGCCTTGGAAAAAGCTGTTTGGCCCTACACCTGCTAAAACTGAACGTAGGCACGCCCACGACCCCCGAAATGCACTTGTGGGTACATTCCCAAGAGAAATGCATTCCTATGCTTACCACAGTATATGTCCCCAACTGTTCAAAGTACGACCATTTACAAGGGACAAAACTAGAAACTATCCCAACTCCTGTCAAGAGAGGAATGAATGAATAACATGTAGAATCACACAGTGGCCTCGTCCTCAGCCGTGAGAATGAAAGACCAGCAAGTACATGCTATGATACAGGTAAATCTCACACACATAGCCCTGAGGGAAAGAAGCCAGGCAGGGAAAAGAACAGACTCTATTTCTATAAAGTGCAAACACAGGCAAAACTAATGTACACTGTTAGAAGTCAGAGGGGTTGTTTGATGGGCATAGGGGGCTGGGGTAGCACCTGGAAGGAGGCGCAGGGGGTTTCTGCGGAGCTGGCCACGTGCTGGGGCTTCTGGATCTGGGTGCTGGTTACAGGAACACCCAGATTGTGACACACCAGCAAGTTGTGTGCTTTTCTGTGCATATATTATGCTTTCATAGAAAGTGTTTGGAAGATCCTTCCAAGATATGTTATCCTAATGCGGAAGAATAATTTTTCTATCACCACCCTAAAAATACTATATACTTCAGAGTCTGTCTTCCAGCAAAAACTGTTCCCGGAAGATGGTCATGGAAGTTCCCAAAAGCATGACCTTTGTAGCGTCACCTCTTTGTCCTCCAAAGCGCCTGGCAGTATCTAATGAACACTTAGTCCCTTGAGTCAAAATATGCTCTCCCCTCCGTATGCGCAGCTCAGTGGACCCAAGGAGCTTTTAGGAGGGGAGGTGGTTTCACCCATATTAACGGGGGGGACTGTGGCTGTGTTTCAGATGGAACCCATGTAGAGGTGGCATGTGTCACCAAGGAGGAGCGGGGCTAGCTCCAGGAAAACAGCTGGCAAGTCAACGCTCAGTGAGAGGCCAGTGCCTATGCCCCCGGGAGTACCCTCACTCACCTGTGCCACACTCCCCACCCCCACCCTGCCCCAGGGGAAGAAAAATAAATGCCTACAACCCTTGCCGTAACATCTGAGGAGTTGTTAGAGCTTAAACTCCTGATACACGCTCCGCTACGTACAAGCTACAAAATGAGCACTTTATATAAATATATTCACCTGGGAGGGATCCAAGTGACCAGTTTACAAAGAACTGAAAGCCTAGTAAAATTAGGGATGACACAATAAATTATTGTAAATCCCGATCTTCACCAATCCCGTGCTTTAAAAGAAAAAAATTTTAATATGCTACACCGCTCCTGACGCCCCCAGCTCTCACAATTGCTCTAAAAGCCCAGCTGTGACGTCTTTAGTGGTGCCTGCTCATTGTGAGTTCTCCCTGAGGACACAGAGGGTAGAATTCTCCTGCTCTTGGAAGTTAGGGGTGGCCATGTCCCCTGGCTTTGGCCCAAGAATCTGAGTAGAAGCAGCATGTGACACTACGAACCAAAGGGCCTGATTCACCCCATGCTTCTTCCTCTGCTTACAGTCCTGGAAGCCGGGGGCAGGATGGAGTTTCTGTCAGCCCAGGTGTCTAGGGTGAGAACAGATTCACAGCCAATGTCTTTCCGATGTATGGCAGGAATTAAAAGCTATGCTGAGCTACAGAGATGTGAGGGTTGCTCCTTACTGCAGCATAATCTAGCCCATCCTGACTGACAGACCAGCACAATAGGAATTCCATTTCAAAAATAAGCTTTGCTATTTAGGTATCTTTTTAGGGCCGCATCTATAGCGTCTGGAAGTTCCCAGGTTAGAGGTTGAATTGGAACTGCCTCTGGGGCCTACGCCCCAGCCACAGCGACACCAGATCCGAGCCACAGCTAAGGATCTGGTAAGGCCAGATCTTTAACCCACTGAGCAAGGCCGGGGACTGAACTCACATTCTTATGGATCCTAATTGGGCTCGTTAACTGCTGAGTCACAACAGGAACTCCAAGATGCTTGCTATTTATTTATTTATTTATTTATTTTTCTTTCTTTCTTTTTTTTTTTTTAAGGGCCACACTCATGGCATATGGAAGTTCCCTGGCTAGGGGTTGAATCAGAGTTACAGTTGCCAGCCTACATCACAGCCACAGCAACCCTGGATCTGAAACATGTCTGTGACCTATACCCCAGCTCACGGCAACGCCGGATCCTTAACGCACTGAGCAAGGCCAGGGATGGAACCCCTGTGCTCATGGACACTAGTTGGATTCGTTTCCGCTGCACCACAGAGGGAACTCCCCGAGACACCTTTTTTTTGTCTTTTTGCCCTTATCTAGGGCCGCACCCATGTCATATGGAGGTTCCCAGGCTAGGGGTCTAACAGGAGCTGTAGCTGCCGGCCTACACCACAGCCACAGCAACGCGGGATCCGAGCCGCGTCTGCAACCTACACCACAGCTCACGGCAACGCCGGATCCTTAACCCACTGAGCAAGGCCAGGGATCGAACCCGCAACCTCATGGTTCCTAGTTGGACTCGTTAACCACTGAGCCACGACAGGAACTCCCCGAGACGCTTTTTAAATAAGAGTCTGTAGGACACTCCAAGGGGGAGCCACAGTCTGAAAGTCTCCGTAGAATAACAGCCTTTTGCTCTCCTCGCTTAATGAAAAGCGTCCACCTGTGAGGTTCTCGAGCAACTTCACCCAAGGGCAACACACTGCCTCTGACGTCAGACAGTTCCTGCCTCCCAGGTGAGAGGTGGAAAAAGGAAGGAAATGGAGGAGGTGAAAGAGCCTTTGAAAGATGTGTATTTAATTTTGGCAAAGCAGTTATCCTGCAATTATTGATTTAAAAGAAAGGAAGATGGTGGTTGCCAGGGGTTAGAGGAAGAGGAGAGTGGAGGGTCCAGTGGGACTTGAGTTTTGATTCTGCAAGATGGACAGCATGGCTGCACAACTACGCGAATGGACTTAATGCCACTGAACTGTGCAGTCAGAAACAGTTAAGATGGCCTGTTATGTATATTTTATCACAGTTTTAAAATGTTTAAGTAAAATAAAAACAAGGGCAGAAAAACATACCGAGCTCCATACATCTAGAGGAAGATGTCTAGAAAAGTGAGAGTGTGGCTTTATGAAAAATTTAGCCATCAGCCCTTTGAACCATGAAGTACGTTCAAGCCTTCAAACTCTTTTAAAACCAGTCAGAGGCTGAAGGCGGTTCTACGAGAGAGAATTTTTTTGCTCCTGCTGTCCTGTCTAAATAAAACAGCGGTCTCTGCCATTCTCTATCATGAAGACAAATCAGTTTCTAAGAAGCATGATTCACTAAATGAGCTTTGCAGCAGCATCTGTCCTTTGGCGGTGGTGCCCAGGGGCTCCACGCGGATAAGAGGGTGGGCAAAAACTGCGCTGACTGCTGTCAACAGCACGTTAAGTAGAGAAAACTCTTGAAACGGGTCCCAGCTGTTCACAGGTATAACATGTCAGAGCTGATCACAGCAGATCACTAACTTGGTAACAAGGTACCCAGGGTGGCCGCTCCAGGATTGAAACGCGGATGCACTAGAAAAGCTTTTCAAAGCCGCCAACCTTGCATCAACTCTTGAACCAGGTCAGGTGACACCACGTCCGTTCAAGGACCTTTCATCAGAACCCAGTGGTCCAAAAGGCAGCAGCGGGAGACGACCCAGTGGTACCCTCTCCACTTCCCACCACCCCCCTCCCCGCCATTCATCACTTTCCATTAAACAAACAGCAGCAAACAGGTAGAGAGAATGAATTGTGTGCTGCTTCCATTGCCTGCTGGGGATGCTATAAATACTGTATCAAGTTCAGAGAAGGGAAGAAGCAAAGTTCTTGCCAACGGAGGAATATAATCAGCAAAAAATGCATTTTGCATAAGAGCCCCTTTGAGCCCAAAGTTAAGATGAAGCTCAGGGCTTCATTATGTGTTTAAATAGATCCAGCTTAATTATCCAACTGAATGGAGGATACTCTGTGATTTCAGATAATCAGTGGTTTACGTGAGTGGCAGGAAAAGGGAAATTCATTTTAAATAAGAGAAGTACCAGGGAAGAGATACTAGAGCTAGGAAGCTAAACTTTCTGATAATTTGAGTTTACAGAGGCACAAAATAACTGTAAAGTGGATTGAACTTTTTTTTTGTTTCCATTGTAAAAGAATAAAAAGGAAAAGGAATAAAGTTACGTATTTTTTCTTTTTTTTGGCTGCATCTATGGCAATAAGAAGTTCCCAGAACAGCGATCAAACTCATGCCACAGCAGTGACCCAAGCTGCTACAGGAACAACACCAGATCCTTAGCCTACTGAGCCACCAGGGAACTCCCAAAAGTTATATATTTTTTTAATGATTTTTATTTTTTCCATCCTAGATGGTTCAGAGCATTCTGTCAATTCTCTACTGCATGGCAAGCTGACCCAGTCACACATACATATATACATTCTTTTCCTCACATTATCATGCTCCATCATAAGTGACTAGATATAGTTCCCAGTGCTATACGGCTAGATATGTATTTTTAAAGAGGCTAGTTGGGAATGAAGTTCCTGTGTACATTTCCTGAAAAGTCTTTTTTTTTTGAGCTTCTATTTAACATAATTTAGAGTTTTATTTATGCAAAGCGTAATTAAACTATCACTGTTAATACCCATAAAGAGAATTGAAGCTGTTAATACCCATAAAGAGAATTGAAGCCATTACCCCAGATTTGTTTTATTTTATTTTTTTCTTTTTGCCTTTTTATGTAGAGCCGCACCCGCAGCATATGGAGGTTCCCAGGCTAGGGGTCTAACAGGAGCTGTAGCTGCCGGCCTTCGCCACAGCCACAGCAACGCGGGATCTTAGCCGCGTCTGCAACCTTCACCCCAGCTCACGGCAACGCCGGATCCTTAACCCACTGAGCAGGGCCAGGGATCGTACCCACCACCTCATGATTCTTAGTCGGATTCGTTAACCACTGAGCCACGAAGGGAACTCCCATTACCCCAAATCTGAAATCTCGGGCTTCCGTTGAAGAAAGTCATGTAACAGGACACCCTGCCCGCCCTCACTTCCCCACCCTTCACCCACCCAAGATGAAGTCTTCAGAGAAGAAGAGGCTTCAGACTCCAGGAAGCCAGACATGAAAGAAGAAGGAACTGTTTGCAAACAGGGAGATAAAACGGAAGCCCGCCCAGGAGTAGCCATGGCTGAATCCATCTGCCCCCAGAAAAGACCAACAAATACTGTCAACTAGACCCTCTCGACCAAAGGCCACCTCATCTTTTCAGGCTGAAACAGCCCCCAGGAGATGAAAACGTGCACTGATGGTATCTGAGCACTTCTTAGGTATCTTGTACTTAAATATAATCAGACAACAAAGGATCACCAGACATTCGACGAAAGCCTCTAACATGAAGGGCAGACACCAAAGCACGGGGAAGAAAAGGCATCAGAGAGAAAAGCGAAGCAATGCATGAAGTACAGAAGAACTTTCTAGAAAATATGTAATATCCTCAAGCACAGCAACCATCTAAGGCTATCAACAAACAAACAAACGCACAGGTTAAAATAAAACAGGACCAATGAAACTGAAAGGAGGGGAAAGAGGGAGAGGAATCGGGGAAGAAAAGGAGCAGGAAGGAAAAAGAGAGGGAGAAAGAGATTTTTAGAAACAAAAAATATTAATAATCAAAATTAAAATTTCGGTAGAAGGCAAATCACAAGGAAGAATCAAAAATGAGTGATAAGGAAATGATTCAAAAGCTCCCAAAGGAGAAAAAAAAAAGCACACACGAGACAACCAGAAAGGAGAATAGTATCAGAAAATAAGTGAACAAAGGGGAAGTGATTTCTAAGCCAAAATTCCAAATTACTCAAATTTAGGTAAAAAAGTAGAATGAAGACGTTTTTAAATATGAATCATTGGAGGAAATGACACGTTATTTTTATGCAAATGAAGAAGAAAGGAAGGAATCTGGGGTGGTAAAAGGAAATCCCAGGCTGACTATATGTATGAATCTGGAGACAGAGGAGATGGGAGCAGGAGTTTAAAGGAGCAGGGCCGGGCCGGGGCCGGCTCCAGGGGTAAAAACAGTACTAATCAACTACTCTAATAAATCGGAGATTTAGAAAAACTTGTGAAGTGACCAGAAATAAACAAATTAAGTGTGTGAGGGGGACAGTCATTAATTATAGGCAAAATCCACAAAGTTATTCCAGAAAGGAAATAAAATGACAATACACTATTTGGCTCAGCAGCTAATACTATGTATACAGCCACACAGCATGGTAACCTCATATCAACATAACAGGGACTACTGATTGAGTTCTAAATTTTCACATAACTATATAGAAGATGAGAAAAGGAGAATTTGTATACAATACAGCTAACTATTCATGTATCATAACGGAAAACCAGTAATGTCTAAGGTCAGTTCAGAAATGGGATAAGCCGAGTTCCCGTTGTGGCGCAGCAGGAACGAATCCGACTAGGAACCGTGAGGTTGTGGGTTTGATCCCTGGCCTCGCTCAGTGGGTTAAGGATCTGGCGTTGCTATCAGCTGTGGTGCAGGTCATAGATGTGGACTGGATCTGGCGTGGCTGTGGCTGTGTTGCAGGCCGGCAGCCGTAGCTCTGATTGGACCCCTATGCTGGGGGGGGAGGGGGAGATAAGCTTATTAATGAGCAATGAGGGTAAATGCAAGAAAAAGCAAACAAACCAAACAAAAAACTCAGCCAAAATAGCTGAGAACGATTGCTTGAGGGCAGGATGGGGGGAGAGAGTAAGAAAGGATGGGAAGAGAATTTCACTGTAACTCTTTTAAGGTTCACCGAATTCCTTAAAACTCCGTTCAAAACAGAGACAGATTCACTGACATAGAAAACAAACTTACAGTTACCAGAGGGGCAGGGGCAGGGGTAGCAGGATAAAATGTGTTTGGGATGAGCAGATACAAACTACCATATATACCATAAATAAACCACAAGGACCTGCTGTATAGCACAGAGAACTACATTCAATATCCTGTAATAAACCATAATGAGAAAGAATATGAAAAAGAATATATATATGTATATACACATAATTTTTTTGGGGGGGGTCTTTTTAGGGCCACACCTGTGGCATATGGAGGTTTCCAGGCTTGGGGTCAAATCGGAGCTGCAGCCGCTGGCCTAAGCCACAGCCACAGCAACCTGGGATCCGAGCCACATCTGCAGCCTAGACCACAGCTCATGGCAAGGCCAGATCCTTAACCCAATGAGCAAGGCCAGGGACTGAACCTGCGTCTTCATGGATACTAGTCAGATTCGTTTCCCCTGAGCCACGATGGGAATGCCATTCTTTTTTTTTTTTTTTTAATACAAACACATAAATTGAATCACCTTGCTGTAGAGCAAAAATTAACACAACATTGCAATCAACTATCTTTAATTAAATAAATAAAACTGCCTACTGACAATACAAATTTGAAATACTGTAAAAGGGAAGATGAATACTGTTAGTAACATGTTATTTGGATAATATATAATAGTGTACAAATTACATGGCAAAGCATAGCTCAGCCGCAATTCTATCTCTGCACTGTACTTTTAACATATGCGGAGAGACCTCTGAACACACTAATAGCAGGGCATCTACTGTGTACGATTATCCGCCCTGTGCATTCATTTGGCACTGCAACATCCATACTCTCCAACAATACTCTCCTTAGAGCTAGGCCAGTGGAGCCTCATCTTTTGAAAAGGGCCCCTCTGATGCCTGGACAGGGCGGAGTCCAGGAGGGACCCCATTCACTTTCTCCCCTCAGGGAGCTCTCTGATCCTCTGTCCCGGAGGAGGCATCAATAAGATGCCCTAAGGAGCTCTCGAACTTGAGTCTATGGCTCCTGGGTCATATCTGCTATTTCTTTCACTAGACTGCAGGAGGCTGAGCCACCAGAACGGTGATGACAAACTGATGTGGGCTGAGCCCAATGCTTTAGACAGATGAAAAACACCAGCCTAAGCTTCCACACATTCTAGAATTGACCCTTCTTCACAACTAATCTATGCCAAAACCAAGGGTAAATATTAAAGTGGCCGGCTAGAGGCAGGGACATGATCTACAGTGATGGGAAAACAGACCTGAGCTAGAAACTAAAACTTAAAAACCAACAGAGAAAACAGAGACCCAGCATTTAGTTTGTCACATCCACAGAGAATGTGAAGGCAAGAGGGACAGAAACACCAGGGAAGATCAAATTAGGACCATAGATGACATCTGGTTTATTAGGAGGCCAACAACCACAAAGATAACCTTTTGAAGAGGTAAACTGAAGGTCCGAATTTGTAGTTTTCAAAAAGCTGATTACAAAAGATGGAGAGGACCTTCCTGGGTGAGAGCTGATGCCGAGGGCCCGAGAGACCACAAGCCTGGTGTGAGTCAACGGTTTGTTGTGGTTTCTCCTAAATTGAGGAATCGACACTCTCATCGTAGAGGAAATAAGAGGAGCAGGAACTGAAATGCAGGCAGCCCAGGGCGGACCTCATGAGGACAGGGTGTGAGGGTTCTGGAACATGATTACAAGGGAGAACAAGAGGAACCAGATCTTAGGGAGACCGGCTGCGAAACCTCAGGCAGGGAGGGCTAAACAGCAGACGCGGCAGGAGGAAAATGAGAGCTGTTTTCAAGTATTTAGGTTATGAGAAAGAATAAGCTGAAAAAAAAGCTTACTCTAAACTCTGGGGGAGAATACAGAAACAAAGGGAAATGTCAGAAGTCACCTGAAAGAATATATCCCCTCGGGAGGATGAAGAGCTTTCTAGAACTTGGAGTTAACTCACAAGTAGATGGTTGATGAGCTGGGAGCTTCCTAGGGATGGAAGTGGGCAGGCTGACCACCTGTCCGGGACCCGGCAGAGACAATGCCTACCTTGAGAAGGAGGCTGGATGTTTGTCTACTCAAGTCCAAGTTGCTCCATTCCTTTTTTTTTTTTTTTTTGTCTTTTTGCCTTATCTAGGGCCACACCTGCGGCATATGGAGGTTCCCAGGCTAGGGATCTAAGAGGAGCTGTAGCTGCCGGCCTTCGCCACAGCCACAGCAACGTGGGATCCAAGCCATGTCTGCAGCCTACACCACAGCTCATGGCAACGCCAGATCCTTAACCCACTGAGCAAGGCCAGGGATCGAACCAGCAAGCTCATGGTTCTTAGTCGGATTCATTAACCACTGAGCCACGACGGGAACTCCAGCACTTCCTTTTTTTGGCCGTGACCATGGCATGTGGAAATTCCCAGGCCAGGGATCAAACTCACACCACAGCAGCAACCCAAGTTGATGCAGGACAATGCCGGAGCCTTAACCCACAGTGCCACATGAGAATGCCAGGGTCGCCCTTCTATATAAGCTGCTCTAAAATTCATGCCCATTCCTACCCCCATCCTGCACACAAAACCCCTTTCTTCTTTTGCTGGTAACATGAATCTCCTTTCTAGGGGCGAATCTGAATAGCAGCATCAGATCAATGGCATACGGGCTCTGGAAACTGTGTGCACTGAATTGAGCCCTGGGGCTGGAATAACCTACAAATTATTTCCATAATCATGCTCGATCCCCCTTGCTTTAACCTCACCCCCTACACACACAGGTTCCTTTCAAAGACAGCCCCTCCAGAGTCCTGTGGATTACAATAAGTAGAAGGTAGAAAATGCCCTCGTGGATCCCAAAGAGCAGTAATTTCCTCTGAAAAGGTTCATTTTGTGCTCTATCCCATGTACGTAGCACAGAAATTTCACCACAACAAGAGGACACAGAGGTTTTCATGAATAAGGTCCTATACTGCCATAAAAGAATTTTTATTCAATGTGACCTATTGAGCATTCAGATTCTGTTGGCAATTTTACAGCCAGGAAAGTCCTTTCAAAAGGAATTCACAACAGAGGTGTGAAGGTAAAAAGCAGAGCGTCCTAAAGTCAATCAGATTATCCTCTAACCTATGCAGTGAGGCAAAAATGGCTAAAATCAGTCAAACCTTTGAGACACTCCCAATGAGCGGCTTAATTCTGAGAAACGGTTGCCTTTTACCGTAATCACTGATTTTCGCCTATGTTCTTCTTAGGGGAAATGGTAAGAGTAATGGGATAAATGATATATTTAGGCAATAAGGGGCTTTGGAGTAAGAGAAGCTGCATTTGAATCAAGCACAACAATCAGTAATTGTGGAACTTTGGCATCCAAATTATTAGCCTTTGTAACCCTCGGTGTCACCAAAAGGGTACACAGTCCATATCAACTAGTTAAAATGCAGATACACAATCCCACTCACCGGCTGCTGAAAGAATTAAGTGGACTGTCACTGTGAAACACATTCAAGGTGGTGGCATGCAATAAGGGTCCTCTAAAAATAGCTGCTGATATCACAATAATGCTATTATTGTAGTTACTTTAGAGTAGTTAGGCACTTCCCTTTTACAACATTCAATTAATTAATTAAAAGCTATGCTACATTTGGAAAAACAATGGTTTAGAAGTTACATAAAAGAATATTTTCATGAGACAGTGCACATAGATTTTTTTTTTAAATAGAATACACAAAGCACTACCCATTAGAGAAGACTGGAGAAATGAGACCACAGTTAAAATTCAAAAGTTGCAATATAACAAAGAATACCTTTAAGAGAGGAGAAAAGAAGCCAGTGAGTGGAGAAACATATCTGCATTGCACATAATCAACAAAGAGATGATGTACAAAATATGAAAAGAATGGCTACAAATCATTCAGAGAAGAGTTAACACAACAGAAAAAGTACGTAGGAGACTGAAATAGAAAACTCATAAACGATGATATTGAAATGGTCATTAAACCCATAAAAATGTGCTCAATGTCACACCAATTGCTTAAATGAGAGGGAAAAAAAACAACCTCCAAAATACCCTGACAATAGCATGTGTCGGCAAGGTTGAGGAACAACTGGAATTCTCCTAGACCGCTAATGGAAGCATATGTTATTTCAATCATTTGGGAAACTGACGATACCTAGCAAACTTGAATGTGTGCATATATTCCATGACCCAGCAATGCCACTCCTAGGCATATACCAAAAAAAATATGGACAAACGTATCCTTAACATAGGTACAGGAATACTCATAGCAACACTGCTCAGGATCCCCCCAAATTAGGATCAACTCAAATTTACACATGGAAAGTTTGCCATACTATCCCATTTAGCCTGGGGCTACTGAAACTTATGACTATTATTCTAGAGTGATTGTTACTAGCAGTGCTATAACTCTCAAAATTGTCTAGTCTCTGTCCTGGTGAGTCTAGCAACAGCAATGGGAGAATAAAAACCTCAAAAACCTGTTCCTCCAGTAAAGCAATTAACAACACTGGCAAAAATTGTCAAGACTAACTTTTTCAGAACTCAGGAAAACAATCTTGTCTTGTAACAATCTGAGGTGCATTTATTGAAAAAAAAATGTCTGAATCTCAGTAAGAATATAAAGTATGGGGGTACTTTAACATGCTCATTTCCCATCATTATCTCCCGATCTGCAAAATCATGTAAAAACCAGCATTGTAACAGCCATTGAAGGGGGCAGAATGTGTTTAGCACTCTCCCAAATTATCATTCTCAGAAAACTGTCATTATTTGACTTGTTTGGTAGTGCAAAAGAAATTCCCATTCATAGGGCTGGTAGCTATTTGACCTGACTCAGAACTTATTCATGTACATTACCTTCAGTCCAGTGGTGTATGTAAAAAAAAAAAAAAAAAATTAGTAACAGGAGTTCTCCTGTGGTGCCGTACTTTAAGGATCTGGCATTGTCATTGCAGCAGCTTGGGTCGATGCTGTGGTGGGGATTTGATTCCTGGCCTGAGAACTTCTGTATGCCATGGGCATGGAAAAACAAAACAATACAGTCAATGATAACTGTTTAATATCACAGCTGCCTGAGGTTGGGTAACAGTTCAGTTAAAAACAGTTGATTGAGGAAAAGGTAGGGAATAAGATATTCATAAGGTATCCATAGTCAGAATCTAGATGGTCACATACATGCACAGAACTGTATACACGCTCAGAAAACCCTGAGAAAGCCCTGTGCTCACCCCTCTGGCTGATCCTGACATTCTCTGCAAGCAGAGGTGAAGGCCTAGTTGTAAACTAACTGCCTGAGTGTTGAAGAGGTACATACAGAAGCCCTTGGGAAAAAGTCAGAGATTTATTACTCATGGGCATTTAAAGTAATCTCTACAATTATTAGACAGAGACTACCAATAGTGAAATAAACATTCTGTTTTAAAAGAACCAATTACAAATTGTGTAGTTAAAATGTAGAATAACTGAAGTGAAAAACTCATCAGAGAGGCTCAAGAGCAAATCTGAACTGGAAAAAGAAAAAAAACAGAATTGTGAACTTGAAGTAGGTCAATTGAGACTATCCAGTCTAAGGAATGAAACAAACAAACAAACAAAGAATGAAGATGAACAGAATCTCTGAGATGTACAGAACACCACCAAACATACTAACTTAAACATAATGGGTGTCCCAGAGGAGAGGAGAAAGAAATGGGCAGAAAGACTATTTGAAGAAGTAACAGCTAAAAACTTTCCAAATGTGATTCAAACACAAATACATCTTTACATTCAAGAAGCTCAAGGAATTCCACATAGAATAAACAGAAAGAAATCAATAGTTAAACATATTATAATCAAATTGTTGAAAGACAAAGGTAAAATCCCCAAAGCATCAAAAACAAAACAATTCATCTATACAAAGGATTCTCAGGATTAACAGCTGACTTTTCATTAGAAAACACAGGGGCCAGATGGCAACAGTGATATTTTCAAAGCACTGAAGACTGTCAATCAAGAATTCTATACTTAGCAAAACTATGTTTCAGAAATGAAGGCTTTTTTTTCCCCAGATGAACAAAACTGTCCTGGCTTAGATAATATAATACATGTTCACTCTAATCAACTAGTAAGCTGCATGTGTGAATGCAAGGTTGCAGGGTGCTAGAACCTTCTGTGTCTTGTCCTGGGTGGTGGTTATTTTGTGACCCTTCACTGAGCAATACACTTATGTTTTGTGCACTCCTCCTTCTACATATTTTACATTATAGATTTAAAGAAAGAAAAAATAGATGCTTTCTGTCTGTTCACAAAATTACCACTTTATATTTCTTACTTTAATTGCCCAAATGGAAATAACTTTAGAGGCCAAAACCAGAAACATGGTGCAATAACCTATTATTCTCTTTCATAGCTTTATTCCAACACTCTCTTCTTCATGGAATATTTTTACTGTCAATTTCACTCAATCAAGCCCAGATCTTCCTTTACTATTCACTGTTAAGGTTTACCACATTATAAAGATCCATTCCAAGAGTTCCCACTGTGGCTCAGTGGGGTACAAACCCAACTAGTAACCATGAGGATTTGCGTTTGATCCCTGGCCTCACTCAGTGGGTTAACGAACTGGCATTGCCATGAGCTGTGGCATAGGTGGCAGATGTGGCTTGTTTCTAGCATTGCCATGGCTGTGGTGTAGGCCAGCAGCTACAGCTCCTATTCAACTCCTAGCCTGGGAACTTCATATGCTGCAAGTGCAGCCCTAAAAAGCAGGAAAAAAAATCCATTCCAGTCTGCTTCCCATGTTATATGTGAACACTTTGAAGAGTAGGCATTGTGTCAAAATCTGCTTGGCATTCTCAATATGTGCACAGTACACAGGAAGCATGGAATAAAGGCTTGAGGAACACCTGTATTACAGGAACAAATGAAGAAAGCCTAACAAACAAACACCAAAAAAAGTGCATCACAACTGAGCAAACTTAAATGATTCCCTATCAAAGCAAATGTTAACCCTGAGGTGATTAGCAGGTTAGTTGTTTTTAATACAACTAACAGTCAAACTTCAAGAACACTGGGTACCAAGTTCTGATAAGATGAGGAGGGTAGCCAGTCAATTCTGGAATGTCATAATTTTACTTTATGAGTCATATTAGAAGGGAACATATTATGATGAAAAATTTTGACAGCTCAAATCATGTCTAAATTAAGGAGCTCATGATCCTTTCTCTAAAGTGTTACACAAATGATATCAAGGCAATGGTGAAAAATCCTTCAACCCACACCTGTCCTCAGACTTCATTGTGGAGGCCTCTGGGTGAATTCAATTATTCCTGGAACTCAGTGGAGGTGTTTATTTCGTCATTCATCATTTTTGTTTCTGCCGTGTACAAAAGGTAGAACCCACCACCCAGAGGGAAACAGGATGAGAGGTGTACAGGCTGGAGAGAAAGATTATCTGGTATGAGATCGGAAATGCTCTGCAAAGGAAGAGCCACACAAACCTGAAAGAGGAAGGCATCACCCAGGGAATTGCTGAGGCAGAAGACGAAGTCTTTCTTGGGGTGCTCAGGCACGGCCTGCACGATGCTGTTCTCCACCCAGACGGCGTGCTTTGGGATGCTGTTGTGGTCTATTCCAGACCTGCCATCACTCTCGTAGAAAAAGAGTGTGCACCCTGAGGACACAGAATGGGGCTCTGCGTGAGTACTTGATGCTCAGGCAACCGGAAGTCGGCATGGACACTGTCGTGTGTGCCCTGTGACCAGGAAAAGGCTGGACATTAATGTGAAACCTAGGAAATTAAAGAGAACCTACCACGTTTGCACTGTCTTAGATGGGCCTGGACAAAGGTGGAGACACTTAAATCATAGTTCCACGCATGCCCTCACATTAAGACTATTACTTTGTGTTTTAGGATGTTTTGGTACAGGTATCATCACAGGCATAATGGGAAAGGGCGGGTCTTAGAGCTCCCTGGCCAATGGTGGCTCTAAATTCTACAGGCTCCAACTGCAAGCAACACTGAGTGAGAGCTGGCCGTCGGCAACTGTCCTGCTGGCACCCCTTCCCAATATGCCTCATATCTTATGCATCTAGGAAACACAACTTATTGGGTTTCTTGACTATGCCCTTGGAGAAAACAAAATATAACATTGGCTTTAGGTGCTTTAGGGTAAAGAAACAACAGATGTTTAACCTCAGATCTCTTCTACAAAATGTTTTTCTAGAAAGCAACCACATCCTTGTTCCTCCAGGAAAAGGAAATGCACAGCACACAGGTAAAAGTCTGAGGGAAGCCCGAAGCCTGGTCCACACTTATTTATACTGTGAAACTAATGAGACAGCAGCAATAGAAACCTTTCACAGATCTGCGGCAAGGTGGGTTCAATAGATACCATCCATCACTGCCCACATACGAGCTTCGTGAGGCTCACTAGATTAGTAATTACTCGCTGAGCATTTAGTCTCAGGTAATCGAATCCAGTTTCAGGCGAAGCCGGGACCCAGCTTTACGACTGTTTCACTTCAACATAAGCCACTTGGTCAGTCTTCAACATCTTCCTTACCACAAGCAAGGGCCACCGTTTATGGAAATCACAAAGCCGTTTCTCGTACAATCTATTCAGCTGCAATGTGAACTTCTGGAAAGCAAATGTGTGAATAGTAATACAGAATCATGGGAGAATCAATGGAAAACGCACATGAGTATAAAGGCAATTTTTCTTTGCACGTGGAATATATTCACACATGCACATGGAACATCTGTTGAATGAAGTGTCCCCTCCCCTGCCACCCCAGCTGCCTGCAGCCCACTGACATGCCAGCCCACTGGCTTCACAATGCTTCCCATAGTAAAGCCTGAACACAAGCTTTGCCATAAAAGGCCTGTGGTACAGTCCTCCTGAGCTTCATGATTTTTTGTGTGTGTGTGTGTGGTCTTTTTAAGGCCGTTCCCATGGCATATGGAAGTTCCCAGGCTAGGGGTCAAATCAGAGATGTAGCTGCCAGTCTACACCACAGCCATAGCAATGTGGGATCCGAGCCGCAACTGTGACCTACACCACAGCTCATGGCAATGCAGGATCCTTAACCCACCGAGCGAGGCCAGGGATCAAACCCACATCTTCATGGATACTAGTCAGGTTCATTACCGCTGAGCCACAACGGGAACTCACTTCATGATTTTTGTAACTGTTGTCCTTGCCTCCATAATTTAAGAGTTTCAATTCATCTTCTTACCCATTCAAGTTATAGTCACTTTTCTTCCTTAAAGGTAGAAACCTTACGATTTCTGTGACATTTATCCTTGGAAATATAAGATGTTATGCTAGTAATTTTAGTAGGGATTGGATATGGGTTTTTTTTTTTCTTTTCAGTTTGGGGGTAAGGTGCATACATTTAATTTAATTATATAAGTAGTCTGCCTGAACCCTATTTTTCTTATAATAATCGCTGTTATTTTGAAGATCCCAAGTTTTTACAGGAACACATAGGTCACACTCAGAATCATCTGTACCTCCTATTTCCGTGTCTTAAGCTAGCATAGATTCAGAGATAAACTGAAGAAGAGAAATAGAAAGGGGAGGATATTTACCTCCAAATGTGAGGTTTCCCAGGTGGGGCAATTTTGATGAATGGGGGCTATCTGGTGAAGTCTGGAGACATTTCTGGTTGTCACAACTTGAGGGTGGGGACAAGGAGGAAGTGCTACTGGCACCTACTGGGGAGCGGAAAAGGATGCTGCTAAACACCCTACAATGCCCAGGTCAGGTCCCATGGCAAAGAACTATCCAGAAAGTGGGAATTACCACTGTGGTGCAATGGGTTAAAGACTCAGCAATGCCACAGTGGCATTATAAGAACTTCCATGAGCCACAGGTGCGGCAAAAAAAAAAAAAAAAATTTATCCAGAAAATGTCAAGAGTCCAACTGCTAAGGAACCCCACTTTAAATAATGCTCAGCAGTAATATTTCATTAATGATGGATAATTTCTCAACGGAAAAGGAGCAACACAGCTTTATCACAGTTTGAAAACAGAGAATGAAGCTTGTGGATCATGGATACAGGCATTCACATAGTGAACATTTTACGGTCTTCCCAAATGGCTGTTTTTATAATTTCTCCACTTTGGTTACAGTTGCCCACGACAGTGGGTAGTTAAAAATCAGATTTTACTGGGGTTCCCTGTTGGTTCAGAGGGTTAAGGATCCAACACTGTCACTGCTGTGGTGCAGGTCGCAGATGCGGCTTGGATCCAGCCACATCCCTCTCCCCAAATGAGAAGCTCTCTTCGTGGGCTGGAAGCTCCATGGAGGCATCCTATTTTCAGTGGAATTAATAAGCCCACTATCACCAGCTGATACATTTCAGCTCATTTTAGCTTGAGTTAGAAAATAGACATATTCTGGAGTTCCCATCATGGCTCAGTGGTTAACGAATCCGACTAAGAACCATGAGGTTGTGGGTTCGATCCCTGGCCTTGCTCAGTGGGTTAAGGATCTGGCATTGCCGTGAGCTGTGGTGTAGGCTGTAGACGCAGCTCGGATCCTGTGTTGCTGTGGCTGTGGCGAAGGCCAGCAGCTACAGCTCCTGTCAGACCCCTAGCCTGGGAACCTCCATATGCCGCAGGTACAGCCCTAGATAAGGCAAAAAGACAAATTCCGAATCTGTTCAAACTCTGAAACCAAGGAGGCAGACTTTCAGAATGAGAAAAGGACGTGAGTAAGAAGAATCTGATTCTTCCTAGACATCCTTGAAAGTGGAGCAACAAGATGCAATAACCTAGCAAGTCTTAAAAACTGGACGTGGAGTTCCCATGGTGGCTCAGCAGTAACAAACCTGACTAGTATCCATGAGGACACAGGTTCAGTCCCTGGCTCTGCTCCCTGGGTTAAGGATCCAGTGTTGCCGTGAGCCGCAGTGTAGGTCACAGACATGGCTTAGTTCCTGCGTTGCTGCGGCTGTGGTGTAGACCGGAGCTCCATAGATGGTATTCCACCCTAAAAATGCAGCAACTTTAGACACACAGGCCACTGGCAGGAGGAGAAGCTGCTCGGCACTAGCTAATAAGGGAACAGAGTCCTCTATGGGACTGTTGGTTGCTCCCTAGTACGTATACCCCCCCCGCCTTCTTCTGCAGTAATAGAAACCCCAGTGCTCAGCTGGTCCCCTTCCTGCCTCCCTGGCAGCTAGGTCTGAGTCACCTCTGGCCAATGGGATGGAAGCAGAAGAGATACAGGCAACTTCCAGGCGGTACCCTCCGTGGAGAAGGATACGCCCTCCACTTCCCCATATTTCCACTGGAAGGCGGACCCGCCAGGGAGCTGTCTTGTTCCTACAGACTAATGTGATGCTCTAGGGACAGTTAAGCAACAAGACAAAGGACGCCTCAGCTCCTGGATGATTTCACAAGAGTCACCCCACCTCTGCTAGGTGGGAGGGAAATAAAGTTCTGTCTTGTCTGAGGCACCGTCACTGTAACATGTCCCTGTGACATGCAGTAAGACCTATAGTGTAATGAGCATGCTCCCTTCCTGCTTAGCCAGCTATCGAAGCAACAGCCCACTCAAGCCCTGCCTGTCCCTTTGGGGCTGGCTTGCACATCGCTGCACAGAGTTCAAGGCTATTCTGTGCCTCCAGGTTCAGATGTTCCACACCAGACCCGGTTGGTGAAAGACCCATTTCAGATGGTGAAATGGGTACATAACACCAGGTAAGCCCAGGTTGCTTCCTCCTGGACCTGTCCTTCATGCTTATTAACCTGCCTGACCTCTCTTGCCATATACTAACCCTGCTTCAAATCCAGCTCCCGTCAAAGGTCCCAAGTCAGCTTGAGAAGTGTTCTTTTTAAGACACAGAGCTGACAAATGTGTTACAATTTTCATGCTACCAAGACATACCCAAACATGTGCAAAAATACACGTACACACTTCTGAAATGTATGTTGGATGCTAATAAGTAGCAGCACAGAAAAGTATGATGCTTACTAATGGAAAGGTAGTGATACACATATGCTTGTACATATCTATACATACACACATGCAAATATTTAAAGGGTGACTGTAAAACAGTGACTTTTTCAGAAACATATGACGGCGTAGGCAATTTCACAAAGCAGTGGATCGAACCCTATGAGATTAGCAAGAGTCCGTCATTTTTTTTACACCCCAAATGGAAGTTTCATAGGATTGAAACCAGTGATTTTCCCTCCAAAACAAGTCACTTTTGGGAGGCACATTTGTTTGAATGATTCCAAAAATTTTTGGGGGGAACTCAAGTTTTGAAACTGTCATCAGAACCAGCTGTATATATGAGAAAACAAGACACACAAGAGGCTCCAATCGCTGAACTGTGAAAAAGTAAAGAAAATAAAACAACATCGGTAGGAAAGGAAAATGAGGAATGACTAATCACGAGACACAAGGGCTCAGTTAAGTAAGATAAATTACCACCTAGAGATGTGCTCTTCCATCGTGTATTCTAATGCACACCTTAACAATGTGTTAAGAGGGTAGATCTCACCCTTTAGTTGTTTTGGGGATTTTTTGGTGTTGTTGTTGTTCCCAGGCTGGGGGTCGAATTGGAGCTACAACCGCCAGCCTATGCCACAGCCACAACAACTCGGGATCTGAACCGAGTCTGCGACCCTATACCACAGTTCACAGATCCTTAACCCATTAAGTGAGGCCAGGAATCAAACCTGCGTCCTCATGTGTGCCAGTCAGATTTGTTTCCATTGAGCCATGATGGGAACTACTTTTTTTGTGGTTTTGTTTTTCCCTTTTTGGCTGCCCTGCAGATTATGAAGTTCCCTGGCCAGGGATCAGATCCGAGCCGCAGTTGCAACCTACACCACCCCTGCTGCAATGCCGGATCCTTTAACCCACTGTGCTGGGTCAGGGATCGAACCTGCATCCCAGGGCTCCAGAGACACCGCAGATCCTGTTGCTCCACAGAGGGAACTCCTCATGTTAAGTATTCTTACCACCATAAAATTACATTTTTTTCCTGAAATCAGCATGAAACAGAAACTCCAGGTGATTACAAAACCCCTGCACAGGTGCACCACAAAGGATAGGGTGTAACCAGCGCTGCAAGAAGGATGCGTCCTTTCTTACCTTTCAAGGACACCCAGTAGTGTTTCCACTTCCTCCGGGTGGCTGACTCCACCTTCTTGTTCTTCTTGTGCACGAGGAAGTTCTTGACAGCCAGGGCGCCAGCCTTGCGGACAGTGCCCTGCGTGGCCGTGAGCAGGATGTCGGACTGGCCAGGGGAGCTCAGCGTCCCGCTGCTCTGCTCATCGCTGTGCGCGGAGCCGGCCTCCTCCAGGCTCTCGCTGTTGGTGGTGCTCATCTCCAGCTCCCGGCGGAAATTCTCGTACACCCCCTGGCGGGCCGCATCCCCGGTGGAGCTGCTGCCGCTGTCGCTGCCCACAAAGGCGCGGCCGGTGGGGGGCGAGTAGCTGGAGTTGGTGGCATTGGATCGCCTGGACAGGAGGTCCGTGTCAGTGGTGGCCCCTTCGATGCCACTGTCGGCAAACTCGCTACCCTCGCCCGTGTTAACATCCTTGAGAGCGGAAAGTGGGGGAAAAAGAAAGACGTGCATCAAGGAGGGAAGTTAGCCAGGCGCTCCTGTCCAAGCAGCCAGGGGCATGTCGCTGCAGGCGACCCACAGGGCATCGCTGCTCCCGACCTCTCCTGGACCAATTACTCCTCAGCCCCCTGACCCGGAACAAACCCAACTTGCCTGCAGAGCAGCTCCAGAAAACCATTAAGCCGACCCAGCATGAACGCAAACAATTTGGAATGTTCGAGAAACATTTTTAAAAAGAGGGGGGAAAAAAAAAAAGCAAGGCATGTTTCAAAGACCTCATCATTATCTGACTTAGATAATTAAGTAATCGGCACATCAGCTCTGAGATTCTCCCACCACCCTCGGTGCCCTCACCCTCATCAGCCTGCTGGAGCTCCGGGAAATTCTGCAGCCTGATTAGTTAGTTGTTCCGGAGGCAGGGGATTCGGATGTTCAAATGGATAACGAGGTCTTTACAGCTGATCCATTTTTTTTTTTTTTTAATAAAGGTCTTAGTTAGAGGAGCCTGTTTTATAATCTGGTGACTAACAAGATAGCCAGTGCAGCACCTCACCCACTCACCCAGCAAGGACCCACAGCCCAGGAGCAGGGCAGAGCCCTCATGCTCCAATCAGCTTCACTTCTCGAAAACAAGCAGCCTCTTGCTCTGCATGGAGCTAAATGAGTCTGTGGGGCCCACAGCTCCGAGGCAGGCTCTCCAATTACCTTGTCCTTTCAAAGCCGGGATGCTAGGAGCCCAAAGCAAGCTAGTCACTGCCCCCGGGCCAAGTGACAGCTTGGGGCAACTGCCAAGATGCTGGGGGGTGGGGGGGCAGGAGTGTCAATTCCCAGTTTAAAAACATTTGGAACTTCCAAAGCACTGCTCAAATGTTCCGGTGCTACACATTTTCAGGCCACGGAAGGACCGGCTCCTAAATCAGAATCTTAATTGCCCTGAAGTGCTAAAGGCATTTCCATAAACAGTAATTAAACAATGGTCGTAATATGGGAAGGTAATGACAGCAACACTGGACATAACAGCTCAACAGTCAGGGGAGGGGGATAAGAAACTAGACTGGTTTTTCTTAAAGAGAAAGAATGGGAACATGAGTCTGACATAGGGAAGAGGTGGCAAAGTAATACGTGGTTTGGGAGCTTAACCACTTTTTGAGCCTTTAGACATACAAATAGTTAAGGATGATGTGAAAATGTAAAAACCAACAGGATATTCCGACTGCCATATACATGAACGCTATGCACTCAAGTCTTTGCTGGAAGGCAATGGGGCAGAATGAACTAAGCCACAAACTAGTATCTCCCTGCACGAGGCCAGAACAGGCGTTGTACCCTCATCTCTGCACATCTCACTTTGTCATTTCCAGGCTGGGGCCCTCAGAGTTCCCTTTCATCATGAACAGATCCTAAGACAGGCAGAGCCAGATATGAAAACAAGCAAAGGAGATGGAAAGACAAATACTGTGATTCACCTCTGTATGGAATGTAAAAATGTTAAAACTTATAGAACTAGAGAGTAAAAGGCTGTTTGCCAGAGGCTGGGGACGGGGAAGTGGTGAGGCACTGGTCAAGATGTCCAAGCCCTCAGTTCTAAGGTGCATACATTCTGGGGATTAGATATACAGCATGATGGGTCTAGTTAATTATACTGTACGACACACTTGAAATTTGCTAGTAGAGTAGATTGCAACTGGGGAATGGAGGGAGGAGAAAGAAAGAAAAAAGAGAAAGAAAGAGAGGAAGGGAGGGAGAAGGAAGGAAAGAAGAAAGAGAAAGAAAGGAAGAAAGAGAAAGAGAAAGGAAGTAAGAAAAAGAGAAAGAAAGAGAAAACGGAAAAGATAGACAAGAAAGGAAAGAAGGAAAAGAAAGGAGGAAGGAAGAAAAGAGAGAAAGAAAGAGAAAAGAAAAGAAAGGGAAGAAGGAAAATGAAGGAAGAAAAGAGAAAGAGGAAGGAAAGAAAGAAGAAAGAGAGAAAGAGGAAAAGAAAGAAAGAAGAGAGGAAAGAAAGTGAGAAAGAAAGAGAAAAAGAAAGGAAAGAATGAAGAAAGAGAGAGAAGAGAAAGAAAGAAAGGAAGGAAGGAAGAAAGAGAGAAAAAGAAGGGAAGAAAGAAGGAAAAAGGTAATTATGTGAGCAACAGATGTGTTTCTTAACTTGACTGTGGTAATCATTTCACAATAAAGACATACATTAAACCACTACATTGTATACCTTCCAGAAAACACACAAGGAGTACAGTGTGCAAAGAGCAGAAGAGTAACCAGACAGTGGACAAACCTGGCAAATACCACCTTGGCCAAGCGCTCGAGGTTAACTGGGTGCGGGATGCACAGGAACCCTCTCTACACCCTTTGCAGCGTTTATGTCATTCTAAAGCTGCTCTAAAGTTGTTTCTTTTTAAAAAAGAAAAGAAATAACAAGGAAGAGGTGACAAGGAAGAAGGTAGCAGGAAATGGTTAAGCAAGTCTCTAAGAACCAACTCCTTTCCAATGAAGCTTAGGTCCCCAGGATTCAGAGGGACTTTAGAGGGTGGAAGAAACCACGGACGTGGCTCCAGTGCGGACCCCGCGATTAGTAGTCCCCTTACTTTGCTGTCTGCTGTTCTGCCTATTTCCCACCATAAAAAGTCATCGAGGACCCAGATCCAATAGGTAAAAACCCTCTATACAAACTGGAGATTATCAACCCACGTTATCAACATTTCTCCTCGGCAAGGACATTTATCATTCTCTTTTAATATAAGACAATTAGTGATGGGCCATCACTGATTTATTCACGATAACCACGGACAGTGGGAGACGAGGAGTCAGTGTGCATTTCCCGACTCTGAGATTCATTGGCACGTCTCAGCCGTTCTCTGGGAGAAGTGACAAAAGCAACTATAAACTCGCCTCAAAAATGAAAAAAGAGGAGCTGCTTCTAAGAGAGGGAAAGACAGGCTACCAAGGTAACCTCCCTAGTTCAGAAGAGGAAGACTCCAGAACCAAGAAGGAGAACATTGACTCCAGGCATTTTGTGACACCCACCCCCCACCCCTCGAGCTCTACGACAGAAAGGAACCTTGCAAAAACCATCCCATGATTCATGCACAGGGACACCGAGGCTCAGAAAGTCACAAGCCTGGTGGGCGCCATATTGGAGGCTGGAACTTCCATCCGCCTTTTCCACTCTTACAAGATGGCCTCACGGCCCAGCTGCAGGCAGCACTGGATGGGATACCGTCTCAACAGTCAGCTCCGAGCCTTCCCCTTTGTTTACCAGCAGTGCCCCCCGTGGGTTTTCCCAGCAGAGTTACTGTTCATCCATTTGCCTTGACTTCCCTGGCAAAGAGCTCAAACCCAAACGTGACAGAAAGGGGAAGCAGGAGATGACAGAAGACGAGGGAAACGGAGGCAAAGACTGGAGAGGCACGTCTCTTCACAGTCTACTGTGTCCCCACAAACCACGAACCACTTGACAGAATGCCCTGATGTGACTACTGAAACTAAGAGTCAAGGCTTCCATAGACACTCACCTCTTTGTCAGACTTGAACATGTGCTCATGTCAACGGATGCTACCGCCTTGTAATGGCCCGGGTTGTGTGTGCTCAACTCTGGGACAGTCGCTAAACTGAGCAAAGAGGTGATCCCTCCAGGTAAGAGGCCTGCTGGCCCCAGGTGAGCTGGCATACTTTGGCAGCGTAACTGCTGGGGAATGTTCACCATCTCTGAGCCACCACTGGCTCCACCCTGTCTCCACAAGCGGTTAAGCAGGCTCAGTGGTACCCACATCCCCTGAACGGATATGTGACCCAGCCTGTCGGGAGACAGATGCTGGCTGCCCAGCCAAAGCCTCTGTTTGGTCATGAAGCTTGAGATGTCCCAAATACCCAGAAGTCCTTGCTCTGGCCTCGTGGGAAATGATGTCCACCCAGCCAGAGGCATTACTCAACACCTGAAGAGTCAACGGGGCTCCGTGTCCCCAACAACAGCCGTCTCCAATGTCATTGTGGGGAAAAGTCATCTGTATCAGGGCTCTTTTATCCAGATGTCCGAATGCCACACAAGAATTACAAGTTTACAGGTCTCAGAATCTCTAGGACAAACCAAAGCCAGATATACTGATGTGGAGGCTCCAGAAAGACCACTCTGAGGCTGCAAACCCAATGCCCATCCATCCTTCCCAAATGCCAGGAAGCATACCGCTGCGATGCAAACGTGCCTGGTGCATCTTTCCGAAGGGCTCCTCCTCCAACCCACCTCATCTTGGGGATACTTCACACCTGAGAAACTCGATTCCCCACGCTCAAAAGCCCCTGTGAACCTCCCCACTCTTCCAGCAGCAAGAAATCCAGACCACCAAGCCCAAGGACGGGAGCCCAGCAGCCTTTATTGAAAAGGCAAAGTATGTTTCTTCTGACCTGGCTAGACGTCTTAGCACATGATGGGTCCTAGAATATTTAACCAAAATACAGACATTTAACCCCAAAGTCAGAGGAGATCAAGAGGAAAGGCTAAGACTCTAGCTAGTTAGAGAAATAATGCCCAACATGGTGCAGGATCCACTCAGAGATTTCCTGAAAACAGCTCAAAAATAAACTCCCTGTGTTAGAACTGCTCCACTGAAGAGGCTTCCGATTAGAAACAACATTCATAGAATACAGAGGCTCTTAAATACTGCTCTCCTTGGACAAACCGCCCCCAAGCTAGACTTTTAGAGCACTCACCAGTTTCCATTCCACTGGCAGATTCCCAGCGGGAACGCATGCACTTTCCTATTGGATGTACAAGTGGCCAGCTGTTGCCCAAAACATTCAACAGCTGCTAGGCAAGAGTTTTCGTAGTCATTTTAGCTGGGCAACAAATGCTGAAATGCGCTTTGTCTTGGTACTAAAGTGGAAGAGGCAAGAGGCAAATCCAAAGCCTGTTTTCACTGCCTTGAAAACTGGAGGGTCACCCAGCATGAATGTGGGCTAAGGACATTGCACAGGGGACTCAAGTCTTCTGAGGGACAGGCTGGCTGTGCTAAGGATGTGTGAACACAGTTTTGAAAAGGCAATCAGCCACCAAGTTCAAGCGCCCTGGGACAAGTCGGGGACCAGAAAGATCAACCGGCCATGTGTACTTTTTAAGTCAAATGCAATTAGAAATCGTGACGTCGGTTGCTTTATTTAATTTCCCTGATGAACCCAGCTTGGTTTTCATAGGAAATGTAAATACAGCAGAGGAAAGGTCACTGAATTTCAGGTGCACGGAGGGGATTCTGACCTGCAGAAGCCTTGACTTAGAACAATCCTGCTTTATTAAATTTTAAAATATTCCCCCTATGGTTGATTATCTTCTTACTCCCCAATAGTAAGTTCTCTCCCCCTCCCCCAACACACACCCAGGAACACTGTCCTTGGTTTTCATGTTCTCTCCTTGGTGTACTCAATATACTCTAAATATACCCGACCTTGGTAATCTCGGTACAGCAAATATTATTTCTAGGCAAGTTACTAGGAACCAGTCCGTGCCTCCGTTTCCTTACCTGTATAATGGGAACAGCAATAATGACATCCTGCAAGACGCGAGACTGACTCAACACAAGTTTCCGGAACCGTGCCCTAAACAAGCGTGTTAATTATAATTACTACATTAAGTCCATCCTCAGCCCAGGGAGAGATGGCACCACGTGACCACAGGGACCACACTGACTACTGTCCAGCACCAACATGAAAGGAAGGACATTGCCGAGGAACTTGGGGAAAAACCAAGTCTCATGGGGAAAACGGAGAAGCAGGCCGTGGCTGGTGTCAGCCAAAGCAGTCCCTTTGAATTATCTTCATATTCACAAAACTGCACAGGAGTTCCCATCGTGGCTCAGTGGTTAACGAATCAAACTAGGAACCATGAGGTTGTGGGTTCGATCCCTGCCCTTGCTCGGTGGGTTAAGGATCCGGCGTTGCCGTGAGCTGTGGTGTAGGTTGCAGACGCGGCTCGGATCCCGCATTGCTGTGGTTGTGGTGTAGGCCGGCAGCTACAGCTCCTGTTAGACCCCTAGCCTGGGAACCTCCATATGTCGTGGGTGCGGGCCAAGATAAGGCAAAAAGACAAAAAAAACCCTGCACAATGAACGAAGAAAATGATGTTTTCTGAGGTGAGTAACTGCTAGGCTCCGTTCCTAATAACTGCCATTCTTTCTTTCTTTTTTTTTAATGGCCACACCCATGGCATAAGTAAGGGACTGAATCTGAGCTGTAGCTGTAGCAACTGCTGGATCCTTTAACCGGCTGTGCCTGGCCAGGGATCGAGCCCGAGCCTCCGCAACAACCAGAGCCACTGCAGGATTCTTAACTTGCTACTATCAGATGCTTAACCCACTGCGCCACAGCGGGGACTCCATAATTGCCATTCTCAATTTACAGAAATATTGCAGGATCAGTTTTCCATCACTGTAAGATTTTATTTTCCTCCTCTCTCTACACAAATGTCCAGTGCCTTGAATTTTTGCTCCTAAAGTTTGTAAATCGGACCTCCTTGATCTCCCACTATTAGATGCGTGATACAAGCCCGGCTCCCTCAGAGGCATTTCTAAACACCGGCTCCATCTCCTTCTTCCTCCTTTCCCAAGGCAAAATCTCCAAGCCCTTTTAAGTTCCCAACACCAGTCCCATCCTCTCTAATCCCAACAGGAGTGACTCAAATTTCTCTCAATTACAACTGTGGAACTGCAGTTCTTAACTGCTGCATAAAAAGGGACTCAGAAGAAAGTTGGCAAATGCTTGAAATGTTGGTTGCTTCAGGTGACTCCAGAGTGGAGAGAGCTCTGTCTGTGAATGAATCACCTTCTCTCCTTTCATCTGCTTTGTCGAGGCGTGCAGCGGCTTGACATGGGATCTCAGTTCCCCGCCCAGGGACTGAACCTCGGCTGCAGCGGTGAAAGCGCCACTGGACCGCCAGGGAACCCCATCATCTGTTTTTCTCTGTGCGTGCCTCAAACCTTGTGGTCACCCTTCCCCTCCCCACTCCCTCAGGATGTATCATATCCCCAGTCCCTCTGCTTCTTTTCCTAGTGCCACATGCCTGGTTTAGCCACAAACCGTCTCTTCCAATTGTCTGCCTTCCATCCACCCATCCTGCGCCCCACCGCTGCATTGTCTCCCAGGAGCAAGGGGATAGGCTCCCGAGTCTGTCAATCAAGCGCCTCTACCAATGTCCAGCCTTAGCCCTGCCTCTTTTTTTTTTTTTTTTTTTTTTTGCCTTTTGTCATTTTAGGGATGTACTTGCGGCATGTGGAGGTTCCCAGGCTAGGGGTCTAATCGGAGCTGTAGCCACTGGCCTACGCCACAGCCACAGCAATGCAGGATCCGAGCCGCGTCTGCGACCTACACCACAGCTCAGGCAACGCCGGATCGTTAACCCACTGAGCAAGGGCAGGGATCGAACCCGCAACCTCATGGTTCCTAGTCGGATTTGTTAACCACTGCGCCACGACGGGAAACTCCAGCCCTGCTTCTTTGGAGGCACCTGGCCACCAGTGAAAGCGAAGAACACATGTCAGCGCATGCGCCCATCCTTCTTGCTCTCAGGAGTATTTATTTACTCTTCAAGGCTCAGTTCAAGTCCCTCGTTCCCACAGGTAGAAGCCTTCTCCTTCCCGCCTCCATTCCCCACGCAACTTCTCTGCAGCGACTCCTTTCCCCACCCCAGCTCTGCTCCAGCCCCCCACCACCACCTCTTCTTTGCTCTTCTGCAAATGTGCAGGGCACACGCCCACCCTCCAAATCAATGGCCAAGTCCCCGTCTCCCCTTCGTATCCCTACTTAAGTCTGACCTCTCCAGTGGGCAGTCCTGACCCCTGATCCAGAACTGCCAGCCCTGTCCCCCCACTGCCTGATCATTCTCACCTTGCTCTCTTTTGCCCACAGCATGTCACCACGTACATGTTAGGTTAACTGTTTTGTGCAGACGCACCCCCAGCGTCACCCCAACTAGCTCCAGGAGCTCAAGGATCCTTTCTTGACACAGGGATAGTGCCTGGTCTGGCGTAGGCACTGCAAACAAAAACACTGCTGAACAACTTAACTGCTGTTCGTTTTCCACCCTCCTCTCAAAACAAGAAAACCGTTTCTCATGGAATCCATTTTAGCTTGATTTAAAAGGTCTAGTCATTTCCAGGCTCATCTCAGGCTCAACTCCAGCTGAAGTCACAAATGAATCTCAACCGTAAAGCTTGCTGTTTGCAATCCTACAGCCAGCCAGGTTTATGATGTCTTTCACGCAGACAACCAGAGTTCATTTACATGGTTTTTTTTCTTTCATCTTTTTAAAAGGAGAGAAAGTGAGAACGACATGTTGGGCTGTTTTATGACCCGAACTAGATATTCTGTCAACGGGAAGTTCAAAGCAAACTGGGCCCCAATGGTGGACTAAAAAGCCTGCGGGTATTTTCCTACGTTCTGCCCTGGGCTCTGTGGAGACGCTCTGGGGCTGCACGGCGGGCTGGCTGGGAGGGCTCCACGCTCCTGATCCCAGCCCTTTATCCTCCTCAGTTATGCCAGGGGTCACACATTATCTGGGAACACAATTTATGTCAAGGGACACAGATTCTTGTCAACTCAAAGACGAACTAAGACTGTGATTGTCCCCAGTCTCTGTGAGCCTAAATAAGCAGCTCTCCAAGAGTGGACCAGGGCTCCTGAAATAATTTCAGGGGGCCCCCAAGGCCCTTCCTTTTCCAGCTACCTGTCTGAAGCTAGGTTTTCCTCATACGGTCCAAGCAAAACAGCCTATTGCAAGATTGAATGCAGAAGCAGATATGAGAATCCAGCATCTTCTGTGAAGCCAGAAATTGTAGAGATGTGCAAAAATACAAAACAATACCCTCCTTCTCACTCTTCCTTTTTTTTTTTAATTTTAGAAAATAAAGTGGTTTTCTTTTCTTTTCTTTTTTTTTTGCCATACCCACAGCATGCAGAAGTTCCCGGGGCTGGGATCAAACCCGTACCACAGCAGTAACCAGAGCCACGAGAGTGACAATGCCAGATCCTTAGCCCACTGAGCCACCAGGGAACGCTAAGGACTTTTAAATAAAGCTATTTATGTGAACATTTAATGGGTTTATTCCTGCTATTTTTCCCCCCTTTTCTGGTGCACTCACAGCATATGGAAATTCCTGGGCCAGGGATCAAATCCTAGACGAAGCTGCGACAGATCCTTAACCCACACTGCACTGGGCCAGGGATGGAACTGGTAATGCCACAGAGACAAGCCAGATCATTAACCCACCGTGCCACAGTGGGAACTCCTACTGCTGCAATTTTTAAGATGAATCAACAAGTATTTTTTTACATTTCTGTTTCAACTTCTGTCGTGATAAATATTTACAGCCATAACACACATGAACAGAAGCCCTTTGGAGTCTGTGACTCTTTTTAAGTGTAAAAAAGAGTCTGAGCACCACTGATATAAGCCATCTCTCAGCTACCTACTCATCCGCCCACTCCCCCAAAAGAAGATCTTGGCAAAAGCGATGGATATTCATGTTGAAAACGGATGGGCCATTTTTCAAAATAAATATCTCACTGCTTAATTTACGTGCCAGAAAAAGAGAGACCAAAAGGAAAGCAAACAAGAAGCATCACACAGGAGAAGGAAAGAAACAGAGGTGTTTTTTTAACGGATTTAGATATGAAAATATATTGTTTCATGAAGAATAACCTGAGGTTCTTAATCAGAAGCTGTTCGACGGACCTTGGAGGACCGACGGGTCCCCTGACATGATATGCAGAAGAGTGGTCCCTGTGTTGATCCTAAGAAACCCACACCTTTTATCTGATTCTCAAAGGGATCTGCAGCCAAAGGTTAAAAATCTCTTGGATGTATGTCAGTTCTCAGCTCAGGGAACAAACTTACCCCTGAGCCATTTAAGCTACGAGTAAAACAAGACCAAATTTTAAAAGTTAACACAATCTTGGAATCCCCGTTGCACCTCAGAGGTAATGAACCTGACTAGGAACCATGAGGATACAGGTTCAATCCGTGGCCCTGCTCACTGGGTTAAGGATTCAGCCCTGCCATGAGCTATGGTATAGGTCACAGACACGGCTCGGATCCAGTGATGCTATGGCTGTGGCCTAGACTGGCAGCTGCAGCTCCAATTCAACCGCTAGCCTGGGAACTTCCACATGCCGCAAGTGTGACCCTAAAAAGCCAAAAAAAAAAAAAAAATCAACACAATCTTTATAGGAACTCGAGATCTCCTTCGATCATGTCACACCCTTTGTCTTGCTGAAAGCACTCACCCTATCACTTGCTCATCCAAGCAAGAAAGTCATCAAATCGAAGTTGTTCCCCCTCTAAGGTTGTCTTGGGTCATTTGTCTCAGGAACCGCTGTTTCAGGCCACGCTCGGGAGGCCACGACTATTTTCTTTTCAGCCCACCCCTCTTTTTGGCTTCTGTACCAGAACTGCGGGTTTTGGTGTTAAAACCTAAGGGCACATGAGCTGAAACCTGTTTGAGCGCGGGGAGCCAGACTGGTATGGATTTGTTTCTGAAGAACAAAGCCTGGTGGGCGGGCCAGAAAACCCGGGTTTTTATCCAGTTGCAAGGCCTTATCTCCTTAAATGAGCTTCCTCCCCACTCAAAAGTGGTGGGGCTGGAGAGAGAGACGCTGGGTGGGTTGGCAACTGGCAATCAGGCAGAAACAAATCCCCACAGGGCCTTCAGGGGCCAGAAGCTCAGGTGGGGAGATCTGCCTTCCCTCCAGCTCTCTCCCGACCAGAGTGGCAGACACTGAACCAGCACACAGACTCCGGACCACCAGCGCCCATATCCTGGTGAGGAGCTCTGAGGGAGGCCCCTTGTCACCCTCCCAAGGCGGCGGCCCCTGGAGACACCCTCCTTGCAGCTGCTCACATTCCTTCATCTCCCAAGTGGATGCATGAAGCTCTCCTCACAAGAGCTCCAAGCCAAAGCATCCCTTTGAAACACAGAGCCATTCAATGGCCGTTTTCTCTCTGCATCTCACTGGCTGATGGTCTTAGAGATGATGGAAGAGCTGAACTCTAGAATATTAAGCCAGAAGTTCCCTGGTGGCCTGGCAGTTAAAGGTCCAGCGCTCTCACTGCTGCGGCTCAGGTCTCTGCTGTGATGTGGGTTCGATCCTTGGCCCAGGAACTTCCACGTGCCATGAGTGCAGCCCCCCACCCCCAAAAAGCCAAAGTGTACCATTAATGGTTGTTACCATTAACAACCACGATTTACAGAGCACCTATCACGTGCAATATTACGACGGGAGTTTTACATTCATCCCCACGTGGGACACTCACATTAGCCTCATGGAAGAGGAACTGAGATCCAGATCCATCCAGGTTACCCAAGCAACAGGTCACGGGGTTCAAACCTGCAAGCTCAGATGTACTTAGACTTCCAAAGCTCTGCTCTGCATGACACCAGGCTGCCCCCTCCTCTGTCCACGAACCATGCAAGGACCAAGAAAGTCAAGTTCAGGCCAAAAAAAAAACCCCAGGAGGTATCCATGAAATCAAGGGGCAGTCTACTTGGGACTTTACAGAAGTCGGTACAAGCAACCTCTGCTTTAAGCAGCGTGAGTAAACCCTCCCCACCGATGAGTCCCAGACTGACTCACACGATACGCTTTTAGGCACGATGCACATGCACGCGCGTGTGCGTGCCCACACATACACACATTCAGACACACTGAATTCAACAAATATAATTCCTCAGCACGTACTGTGTGTTAGACACAGAAAATGCATCACTTTCGAAAACCTAAATGTCAACTCCAGTGCCTTCACGTTTCAGTAACAGATCCAACTACTGAACAAATAAAAAAAAAAAAACTGGATAAATGCTCCAAAAGTCTCTTTTGGATCATTTTCAAATAAAAAAGATGCTGTTCATGTTACTTCAGATAAACCATATTGTCTCCCAGGCGCAGAGATCATGCTCTTGGGCCAAATGCCTGCCAGGAACTCTTTTCTGGGGAGTAAAAGCGCTGACAGGACGATGATACAGATTCAACTGTATCACGAGGGCAGATGAGGAGACCTTAATGTCTAGGATCCAAACTCACTGGACAGGGCCCCTGGGTCAGAAACTTTGACCAACAACAACAATAAAAAAGGGAAAACCAGGATTCTTTTCAAGGAAGTCTCCACGCCCACTGCCTCTTAAAATACACTGTTTGGAACATAGTGGGTTCTCAAGAAATCGCGTTGGACGAACACGCCAAACTTAGACTAGGAAGCGTGGGTGGATGGATAGTGTTGTGCATAATTCTGGGGTTTGTTTCAAGTCATTAAAGATCCTCACTCAACACGTAAAGTCGATACAAAAATAATACTTCCGCTCACTTTCTAGACTCTGCAAAAGGCTTCCATGCGTGGCATTCCATTTGGTTCCCCAAATGGCCCTGTCCGGGGCTGGGGTCACGCCCCCTGGTCAGAGAAGGAGCCGGTGATGGTCCAAGGTCACCGGCCAACAAGGAGCAAGCTGGGATGCAAATGTCCTTCTTAGGATTCCTGGCCCGTTGCACTTGGCGTTACATTCAGCTACCCCAGTGCTTTATGAAATACCACGCTGAGATGATCTCACTTACATATATTAACAGTTTTAGAAGGCAACAAGCCAAATGGAAATGTCACACAACAATTACACACGAGAACTTTCAGTGATAACTGGTTTTTGCCCCCCTTCTGGGGGGCTAGCCATGACTCAAATGCTCACACACACACACACGCACCCATCAGTGGGGTGGGGGTGGTAGGAAGCAGAGGTCTAGCTGTCCCCAGTGTTGGAGACGTGGAGATAGGGAGCCCCCAGGCACCCCTCTCAGATCTTACACAGAATGGGTGCTAATTTAGCATGGCTCCAAGTTAAAGTGGCAGTCACAGTGAGGTTCCTTGTTCAACAGTCTTAAATCAATGTACTCTGCTCTCACTTCTGAGGGCCTGGAGACCAGCTCTTCGAAGCAGGCCTGGAAGGCCCATCTGGCGATGTCTTCAGGACAGGGTCTAGAGCCACTTTCAGGTGCCCCTTTAATAGGTCACCTGTCTCGCCTGCCTCCTGACCTGTCAAGTGGCCCGTGCAGGGTTGGCAGAAGGACCCCAGGGGGGGTAGTCAGTCATTTCCATCATTACAGTCTCGCTTCAGAAAAAAAGATGGGTAAAAATTCAAGAACCGCAAGATTCATGATCACCTTCTCAAACCTCAGAATCAGGCTTTTCAGAGATTTTGTCTCTAAGGCACAAAATTTCATAGAAACACCAAAGTATCTGGGGTCCTCAACTCATACAACACACTAATAATAATGAAAATTGCAACAACTAACAGATGGTCCCTTCTTGGCAGCTTCCAAAGTGCCAAGCACTGGCCTTCACTTTCCACTTTCTCAGAAAACTTTATTATTATCCCCATTGACTGATGAAGCAATTAAGGCTTCAAGGGACTTAAAAATTTTGCCCAAAGTTACTCAAGTGAGAAGAGGTGGGGCCGAGACACCTGGCTTGGACACACATCAAATTTGTCTTCTAACAGATGAAGTGGGGGGTGGAGGTAAACATACAGTGGAATATTATTCAGCCTTTAAAAAGGAAGGAAATTCTGACACAGGTTATAATACATGAACCTTGAGGACCTAAGCCAGGCACAAAAAGACTACATGATTCTACATGATTCCACTTACATGAGGGCTTTAGCATCAAATTCATTGGTGGTTGCCAGGGGCTGGGGAAAAGGGGATTTGAAGGGCTATTGTTTAATGGGGGCAGAGTTTCAGTTCTACAAGATGCAAAGAGTTCTGAAGACGAAAGGTGGTGACAGCTGCACAATAATGTGAATGTGCTTAATACCACCCAACTCTACACATAAAAATGATCAAGAGGAGAAATGCTATGTGTGCATTCACCACAATTAAAAATATTTTTTAAAAAGAAATAGAGAAAGTCAAACACAGACTCCTTTAACCTACATAAACCCAGAGGAATCGAGAGTAAACCTGGATGGCTCTTACATAGAAATCTAGAGCAGTTAAAAAAAAAAAAAAAAAAGCGATCCTGAGATGACTTGGATTTAAAATTCCAAAATAAAATTAGAAACCAGAGATCTTGAAAATGAAAAAACAAAACCAAACCAAAAAAACCAACAACCCCGCTCTCAGGCAGGAACACAGGGAGTCTAGTGCCAGTTTTCTTTGCCCTGTTCCCCCAGGTTCTCCACCATCTGCCTTATATTTAGACACCCTTCCCAAGAGACTTTAACCTCAAAATACCCATTCGTCTGGCACCATCCCCTGCTGGCCAGGTCAGGGCACATCTACTGTTTTCCAGCTGACCTCAGTGGGGTTCACCGGTCACCCTGGTGGCTGTTACACCTTGCAAGGCAAGTGGGGCCCAGTCTGGACTCCTGATCTGAAACAGCACCCTGCACATGCCCACCCCATCCTCAGCTCAAGCCAGGACTCCTGGAACTGTGCTACAGGGCACAGCAGCAAAGGACTGAGGCATATGTCGGTTTACTTGACAGGTGATCATCCTCACGTTCATTATCGTTACTAACTAAGGGAACGAACGGGTGCTCCTTTCATTAGTAAGACACGTATTGAATCTTTGAAAAAAGTGATTTCACACCCACTCCCTCAGGCCCTAGATCCCCGAAGCAGGTGAGTCGAGCGTGTTTAGCCCACTGCTCAGAAGAGCAACTAGAAGTCAGAGTTTGCTCGAGGTCAAAAAACGAGCTGGCTGCAAAGCAGGAACTGGAACCCACCCGTGTTAGTCCTTCCGCGACACCTCCCTCCAGAGAGCGGGCTGGCCAGCATCGCAAGGAACAGGAAATTGAAATGGCTCCTGGTAAGGCAGGAAGCCTGCCAACCTCTGAGAGAAGCTGACAACTGACCAGAGCCCGCCCGGAATCAAAAATGCCTCCCTCCAACGAGCTGCCTGCCGACTAACCTCTTCCCACCTGTGGCGCCCAAGACATAAGCTCCAAGAGTCCGCACCCCACCGTCCCCATCTGTCCACGGACAGAACCGTGTGAGAAAGGGAGCTCGGGATAAGCAAGACGAAGAGCTGAACCGGAGTGGTTTCCCAATATGAACTTATCAGCTTTATTCCCATTGCTGTCACATCACCCACACACACACACACACACACACCACCGCACACACGCTTTTCCCTCATCCCACCCCTCACCGCTGAACTGTGAAGAGGGGCAAAGCAGAAGAGACAGACATCTTCAGAGAAGCTGCATCAGCTGTAGCGCCCACCAGACAAACAGGGTAAAAACCCCGCTAAAAGCCGGGACCCTTATAAGAGCAAAACCATGCACTTCTAAGTCATGCATCATTTCCAAAAGAGTGAAACAGATTTCTGGCACTTTACCTGAGTTGTTTTTGCTCTTCTGCCTTGCATGCTGTTGCTATGGCTAATTTGTGGGTTGGTGGCACCTTCGGAAAGACAGTGAGATTTCCTACAGGGAAGTGTGTTATAATTACTGTACGGAAGAGCCTCTGTAGCAGCAGCTGGTGGCATCTTATGGTTTGCAAGATCAGGAATATCAGACACCAGATTCCGACAATAGCCTGCAAATTTGCTCCTCGGCCCCCCGTTTGCCGTCACCCCCGAGTTTTTCTGAGCGTACAAGTCCCCCAGCGAATTGGCACGTTGACAGGTACTGAGCTGCCGCGGACTCGCCCGGGTTTCCATCCTCCGAGCCTCCTCGCAGTCTTTTTCTTCCGCGGAACCCAAGATTTCTTCGTTGCTTGTTAAATGTTCTTGGCTCAGATCAGAGAGTGAGAATTCCAGGCTGTCCTCCCGCCAGATGTCTGCAGATTTGGAGCGTTTCTTCTTAAAGCTCGCCGTCTCCATGAAAGTGGGCCCATTGGATGTATAGCAATGCTGCCTCCTGCCTCCCTCCGCCAAATACGTAGCGTCATCCCCGTAAAGCCTGCTCTCCTCTGAGTCTGGCATGCTCTGCACGGAGGCTGCGGTGAGGACGATGCTGCTGTCTACGCTGGGAGTGACGGAAGAATCGGTGTAAGACACGGGTCTCAAGCCCATATCCACTCGGTCCACCCAAATGGGGCTCCCGAAGTCCTCGAGGGTGCCTTCCTGGGAGAAGGGCTCCAGGCCATTTTCGGCCAGGGACTGAGGGATGCTGGGGGTGCTGCTGGAGCGGGTGCTCACTTCGGAGTTCCTGTGGATCACCTTCCCCGAGGAGGCGTGCCTGGTCCGCCGCGCCTTGTGTGACAGGCGCAGGGAGCGCGAGGTGTGCTTGCGCCCCAGGCTGGCATGCTTTTCGCCATAAAACTCATGCACTACATTTTGACTTTCTGCGTTTCCCATGGTTTTATGGTCTGTAGCAAAGGAAGAAAAAAAAAAGGGGGGGTGGGGGGTCATTGAGTCATCAGTGGATACCGGCAGTTAACAGAAAGAGCTCAGCACTCAGGGAGGGCAGACAGCTTGGCAGGTAACGCCACACGCATATGCACCTGGAAGGTACTTGGACGCCTGCGTGGTACCAGGCGAGCATGAACATCATCTACTGAGATTACTCGTGCGGAGATGTGAAATAGCATCAATAAGATCATTAGAGAATTACTCTTGTCTCTGTTCAGCAAGAGCTGGCCAGCGGGCATGCCACTGTGTGGCTTTCACAGCGCTGGCAATCCTTATCTTCCTTCCTAAACTCAGTGGCTACTCATTTAACTCTCTATTCCTATCCATAAAGTGAAAATTCTAAAAAGTACAAACCAAGGTCTCTGCCAGTGAGTAGCTATCTATTTGAAATTACATATTTCCCCCAAACCATGCAAAATTCAGAGGAGCTTTGGATAACCTCTCTCCCTCCCAAGGAATGGTTTTCTGTCTCATTCTAGCTCCATGCACACTTCGAAATCAATCAAAGATGGCAACACTCAAGATGCAAGTCCAACTCTTCCTAATAAATCAAAGTCAGGAAGTAAAGGGGCTTTTACCTTTAATTCCACAGCATTCTGAAAAACCCTGATCTGGGGGGGGTGGTTTGGGCAGGGGGTGTGAAGTGGGTGGGTGGAGAAGGCAAAAAAATAGAAACCACCGCTCTCCACTTAGCAGCAAACTAATGGGTTTATTTCTGGGAGCAAGTCCAATCTGAGAACATTAATCTGGTACAGAGTGCCCTGCAAACAGAAATTCACATGATGAAATCACTAAGTGTGATTCAGCCTTTTGGGGCTACCCAGGTTAATTCAAGTCCCTCTTGAACACCTTCCCAGTCTCTCTCACTGGTCTGAAGACCGTTACCCACTGCGGGAAGTAGAAAATCCTCAAAGCGTGGGAGTTCCCATTGCGGCTCAGCGGGTTAAGTATCAAACCAGTATCCATGAGGATGCGGGTTCAATCCCTGGCCTTGCTTAGTAGGTTAAAGGATCTGGCGCTGCCGCAAGCTTCAATGTAGATCGAAGAGCTGATCAAAGAGCTTCAATGCAGCTCAGATCTGGCGTGGCTATGGCTATGGCTATGGCTATGGCTACGGCATAGGCTGGCAGCTGCAGCTCCAATTTAACTCCTAGCCTGGGAACTTCATACACCACGAGTGTGCCCTAAAAAGAAAAAAAAAAAGAAAGAAAAAAGAAAATCCTTAAAGCTCAACAGGTGCAAATCTATTTAGCTTTATTCTCCTTGCTCTGCAGTGAGGTTTCTCTGGACCATTCAAATTATATACACTTCAGATAACGGATGAAAATGGCCAGAAAGGAAAGAATAAAGCAGGGTAGCTGGGCACATCTCTGAGCTGATTCTTTCAACCACCTACAGAGTCACTCATTCCGAAGATATATACTGAGCATTTACCGTGTTCTAGAAGCCAGAGAGACCACAGAGCACAAAAGACACACATTCCGCATGCTCAATAAACTGGTATTCTAGCCAGGGAAGCCATACGATCAACAAAAAAGTGAAAGACACCGAGGGAAACAAGGAACAAATTTACTGCGACCATTACACACAGTTTGAAACACTCTGCAATATAATATACCTTCACACTGATCCGGAACCATTCCATAATCCCTCTGTTCAGTCTCAAAGGTTGCTTAAACTCCTACAAGTACATCTTTACTGAAATGAAATTTGTGGCAAAAGGAAGGGAAAAACCTCCATTGAATGTTCCGATGAGTTCAGAGGTAACTCATACAGACTCCAGATGTTAAGCTATTCCCACACTGGAACATTTCCTACCAGGTCACACATCATATGATTCTGAGCGTCAAGTTTCCAAGCAAGAGAATCTTCATTTTTACTAGTAGCAAGTATACTTCAAAGCAATAAGGTCACGCCTCTCTGGCTGGCATCTTGAAGAGGCAAGAAAAAAAACACAGCAACAATTCCGTGTAGGAAAATGAAAAGATCTGCTGTCGATGCTTGCTCATTTATGTTACTTACATTCTTTTTGTTTGTTTGTTTGCTTTTTAGGGCCACACCTGCGGCATATGGAGGTTCCCAGGCTAGGGGTTGAATCGGAGCTGCAGCTGCCGGCCTACACAAGCACAGCAATGCAGGATCTGAGCCACAAGTGTGAACTATGCCACAGCTTACAGCAACGTCAGAGCCTTAACCCACTGAGCGAGGCCAGGGATTGAACCCGAGTCCTCACGGATACTAGTTGGGTTCCTTACCACTAAGACACAATTCAAAACTTCCTGTTACTTACATTCTTAAAAATACCTTGGGCTACATTTTTGCAAGCACCTAAGTAACACCAAAGGCCACCACCAATTTCTCACAGTTCTTGATTTCTAAGTATACATTAAGATAGCTGGATACAACATAAACAAAGGATGCAACAGAGGACAAAAGGCACGCATTCCCCATGCTCAGTAAACTGATATTCTTGCCAGGGAAGGCATACGATCAACAAAAAAGTGCAAGACACCAAAGGAAAACAAGGAACAAATTTACTGCGACCTCTATGCCAATGAATAATTAAAAGCTTGGAACAAATGTCAGCCACAGTCCCACTTTAAGAATCACATAGATGGAGAATTTAAAAGAGGGAGAGGATGATGGTGATAAAAACTGAGGTGAAGAAAGGCCCAACTATCACCTCCTCTGAGCCAGAATGTGCCCTCCTCTACCACAGACATCAAAAGTATGCACCTAGAAATTGACATATTCTCAACAACAAATGTCTGGATTTAGGATAGTTTCCGCCAACAGAAAACGAATCAAGTTAAAAGCCTCGAGAGAGGTTTCCTAAAGGAAATGGCCCCAGTGTTAAAAAATTACAGCACCCTATGCATCACTCTGTTATATTAATAGCATTTTTTAGTAGCAAGCTTCTTTCCAGCCAGCCAAGGTAGGAAAGGAGCCATTTTTATCTTCAGAACTAGAATTTAGGAATGAATGCCAAATCTCTTAAATCCTACCCAGAGAAATTCTCAGGGGATGATCTCAGCAGAGTCAGCAGGAAGTAACTCCAATTAGGAAGGAAAAAAAGAAGAAATTTCTAGGGACTGCTGTAACACCCCTTCATTTGAAAGCTTTTCCCCAAACATCAGTGGGAACCACGAAGGCTCACGTGGGGTCAGTGAGAGACCCTGAACTAACATAAAGCGTGAAAAAATATTTCTATAATGATTTTTATTTTTTCCATTATAGCTGGTTTACAGTCTTTTGTCAGCTTGGTACTGTACAGCAAGGTGACCCAGTCACATATACATGCATACATTCTTTTTTCTCACATCATCATGCTCCATCATCAGTGACTAGACATAGTTCCCAGTGCTCTACAGCAGCGTAAGCGTGAAAAATTAAAATTGCTCATTGCACACAAGAGACACAACACCCCCTTTAAGGAACAACTCATGACCCACAGACAACCCTTAGAATACTAGTACCTGGAAAGTCTCGGTCCTTTTCACATACGTGTGGAAAATGCCAGCTACTTCCACCATCTTCATTTCCCCCCTTATTCTTTCCTACTTATTAACTCTTATTTTTCAAGAGTAGTTTATTTTATTTTTGTCTTTTTGTTTTTGATAGGGCCACACCTGCGGCATACCGAGGTTCCCAGGCTAGGGGTCTAACAGGAGCTGTAGCCGCCGGCCTTCGCCACAGCCACAGCAACGCGGGATCCGAGCCGCGTCTGCGACCTACACCACAGCTCACGGCAACGCTGGATCCTTAACCCACTGAGCAAGGCCAGGGATCAAACCCGCAACCTCATGGTTCCTAGTCGGATTCATTAACCACTGAGCCACGAAGGGAACTCCAAGAGTATTTTATTGAAATATACTTGATTTATAATGTTGCAATCATTTCTGATGTTTAGTAAACTGATTCAAATATATATATATTTGCACTTTCTGGAGGCAGTTATGGGAGGGGTATTAAGCAGGAGGTAGTGGCTCCTGTAACATAGGAACAACTCTCCATTTTTTTTTAATTTTTAACACCGCACCAATGGCGTATAGAAGTTCCCAGGCTATTGTGATGATTTATGTACACCTATAATTGAAATAAAATTCATTAAGTTAAAAAAAAAAAAAAAAAAGAAGTTCCCAGGCTAGCAGTCAAATCAGAGCTGCAACTGGCGGCCTACACCACAGCCGTAGCAATGCCAGATCCGAGCCGCATCTGCAACCTAGGCCATAGGTTGTGACAATGCCGGATCCATAACCCGAGCAAGGCCAGGGATCGAACCTGCATCTCATGGATTCCAGTCGGGTACTTCACCCACTGAGCCAAAACAGGAACTCCGACGACTCTCCAGATTTAAACCTCAAGTCTTGGACTTTTCTTTCTATGGCTTATCCCAGGGCCTTTGCTCAGGCTCTTCCTTCTGCCTGCAACCCTCCAGCTTTCAAGCATCTACACTTGGCTCACTCTTTCCAGCCTGTGCAGCTCTAGATTTGAATGTACCTTCTCAGAGAGGCCTTTCATGGTGTCTCTATCCAAAATGGCAAACTCAGTATTTCTTACCCCTCTTCTCTGTTTTCTTTTTCCTTCCTTAGCATTTATCATAGTTGTAACAAAAAATGCATTTTGCTTACTTATCTTTTTATTCTATATCCTTCCCCACTAGAAGCTAAGCTTCAGGGGGTTAAAAGTTGGCTTGTCTAGTTTATTGCTATATCCTTAGTGCCTAAAACATGGCCTGAAAAGCAGTAAGGGCTCAGAAGAAAAGTACTGAATGAGTGAGTGAGAAAATAAATGTTAATCTAGAATGGAAAAACTCAAACTCATACAATCACAACAGAAAATAGATGAGGAGTTCCCACTGTGGCCCAGTGGGTTAATGATCTGGCTTGTCTCTGTGGAGGCACCAGTTAGATCCCTGGCCCAGTGCAGTGGGTTAAGTTTCTGGCTCAGATTCAGTCCCTGGTGTGGGAACTTCCATATGCTGCAGGTGCTGCTGAAAAAGAAAAAGAAAAAAAAAGCTGTGAACGAAAAAAATAGATGTGAACAATGCAAACAGAGGAAACACATGTTGGTCTTAAATATTCCAGCTCTTCCACAACAGAATGCCTAGAAAACACACTGGTTCTTAGTCCACCTGCTGCTCGCTGGTTCCCTTCCAACTGCAGAAATGTGTGGGTCCCCCGTTCCAGACCCTGGTTTGGGATTATCCTGATCCATGAACTGAGTTGAGGGGTTTGGGTTGCCCTTCTCCGCTGTACTCCCCAACCTCCAGTCACCAGGGCTGAGAACTAAGGCCTTGCTTCTGTCTCATTCCACTTAATTCTTGCCCTCAGTCCCCACACTCCTCCTCTTTGTGGAACTATTCCATGCAGAGGTTTAGGAAAGGGGCTCAGAATTGTGAGGGCACCTCTCCTCATCGTCGATGTAGACAGTGCAAAACTGTTCAGGCTGAGAAGACCCAGAGAAAATGGGGGCAAGGGAGACACAGTGGCAGGATGGTCAAGGGGTCATATGAAAGGAGAAGAGGTCAGAAAGTCTAGAGATTCTCATGGTGAGACACCAAGGAAGCTAGAAGGTGTGACTTTCTCATTCTTCCCAACATCATGATCTTTCTCTGTAAGTGATGAGTTAAACTTTGCAGGTAATTGTAGTAACTGCCTTTGAATCCTATCAAATTAAACACACAGCTCAATATCAAAAAATAAACAACCCAACCAAAAAATGGGCAGAAGATCTAAATAGGTATTTTTCCATGAAGACATACATATTGCCAGAAACCACAGGAAAAGATGCTCAACATCACTAATTATTAGAGAAATGAAAATCAAAACTACAATGAGGTACCACCTTACACCACCCAGAATGGCTGTCATCAAAAAAAGTCTACAAACAATACATGCTGGAAAGGGTGTGGAGAAAAGGGAACCCTCTTACACTGTTGGTTGGGACATAAACTGGTACAACCACTATGGAAAACAGTACGGACGTACCTCAGAGAACTAAATATACAACAATTATGATTTAGCACTCCCACTCCTGGGCATCTATCTGGAGGAAACCATAATTCCAAAAGGATACATGCACCCCAATGTTCACTGGAGCCCTATTTACAACAGCCAAGACATGGAGGCAACCTAAATGCCCATCGACTGAGGAATGGATAGAGTAGATCAGATACTTATATACGACAGAATATTACTCAGCCATAAAAAAGAATGAAATAATGCCATTTGCGGTAACATGGATGGATCTAGAAATTATCATACTGAGTGAAGTTAAGACAGTGAAAGACAAACATCATGTGATATCGCGTATATCTAGAATCTAAAAAAAGGATACAAATGAACTTAAAGCAGAATAGAAACAGACTCACAGACATGGAAAACAAACTTTTGGTTATCAGCCAAAGGAGGGTGGGGGAGGGATGGACTGGGAGTTTTGGATTGGCATATGCACATTATTGCATACAGAATGACTGGCCCACAGGGACCTGCTGTGTAGCATGGGGAACTCTACCCAGCATTCTGTGATATGAACAAAGAATCTGAAAAAGAATGGATTGTGTGCATGTATAACTGAATCACTCTGTTGCAGAGCGGAAGTTATCACAATATTGTAAATCGACTATACTTCAATAAAGCCTTTAAAAAAAATACTCAGCCAAAGAGTTAGAAGGTATCTTATGGAAATTTATCAGAAGTACAGGCATTAGAATGATTCATACAGCCATCAGGAAGGTCCTATGTGACAAAATGAGGTAGTACTTTCACACACATTGAAATAAAAAAAATCAAGTTCTTGGCTTTGGTAGTTTACTGTAATGATGTCAGATGCAGCCATTAAGGTAAACTAGGTGGAGGGTATATTTATTGTGTATGACTTCCTGTGAATCTATAAATATTTTTAAATAAAAAGTTAAAGCTTTCACTAACTGGAAGATTCTGGTTAAGTGCAATTTTTGTGAAGAGACTTCAACATGAAATGTTTTTGAATCCTCCTTTTCAACTAATTAGGAAATAAAAAATAAGTCTGTTGGGCATTGTCTAACATAATATTATCAAGGAAATAGAAAACAAACACAAAACAATGGTCCAAAGTGAGATTAAGCAGAGAAGTATACTTAATTACCTAGGGATAGATAAGGCTTCTGTCTTAATAAAGAAGTGAACAAAACTGAAATGCCAGCCAAGATGGAGTAAGGCACCACAGCCAATCTTCCCACACCGATCAACATTCTTTAAAAACACAGTAGAATATTACTCAGCCATTAAAAGGAAAGAAATAACGGCATTTGCAGCAACATGGATAGACCTAGAAATTAATCATGCTAAGTGAAGTTAGGAAGACAGCAAGACACCAACATCATATGCTGTCACTTACATGTGGAATCTAAAAAAAAGGAACACAATGAACTTCTTTGCAGAATAGATACCAACTCAGACTTTGAAAAACTTATGGTTTCCAAATGAGACAATTTGGGGGTGGGGAGATGCATTGGGGGTTTGGGATGGAAATGCTATAAAACTGCATTGTGATGATCATTGTACAACTAATATATATAATAAAGTTTCATTAAAAAAAAAAAAAAAAAACCTCTGGACTCTGTGGTATTAAAAAAGAAAAAAACCTCTGTGGTATCTCTGGAGCATTGGGATGCAGGTTTGATCCCTGGCCCAGCACAGTGGGTTAAGGATACTGCGTTGCCTGGAGCAGGTCACAACTGCGGCCTGATATGAACTCAAAAAAATAAATAAATAAATAAAAAAGAGAGAAAGAGAGAGAGAAAAAGAGAAGAGAGAATAAATATTTGGAGTTCCCATCATGGCTCAGCAGGTTAAGAATCTGAGTGGTATCCATGAGGACGTGGGTTCAATCCCTGGCCTCACTCAGTGGGTTAAGGATCCGAAGTTGCCGTGAACTGTGGTGTAGGTCAAAGACGTGGCTTGGATGCAGCATTGCTGTAGCTGTGGTGTAGGCCGGCAGCTATAGCTCTGATTTGACCCCAAGCCTGGGAACCTTCATATGCTACGGGTGTGACCCTAGAAAGACAAAAAACAAAAACACTGGACTAGAGTAAAAAGCAACCACCCAAGGATTCCAAAGAGTAAAGACGCCAAAGCAAGTGGATGGGTGACAGGAGTCAAAACATGAACAAGCCACTCTAATAAGAGTGAGCTGGCCATTTTTGTTTTTAATTAAACTAAATTCTCTTTCAGCCTCACATGGAGGGTGAGTATGCGTTTCCTGCTACAGCACAGGCAGCAAAAATGACCAAGACACACCCTGTCATTCTGGCCAAAGAAACCAAGAATAGTGGTCCCTGCAAGCCAAAGAGTGAAGAGGGTCTCAGAGAAGAGGAAGCTGGAGGAAACAAATCACCTAATGATGTGCATAAACCTACGCAAGTCCCAGGCTCGCCCCTCAGGAGCATATGTTTGGGACTGACCTAAAGCAAGACGGCAAAGGTGTTGAGAACTGAACTATGATGGAAACCACAGCCCATCACCACCCAATCTAGCTCCTAGGGGCACGTGTGTTGGACAGATCCACAGCAGCAGAGCAAAGGCTTTGAAAACTGAACTGACATTAGATCCACCGCCCACGAGAGGTCAGACCAAAGCTGACACCTGAACAGGCAGGTAAGACAGAGAGAGAAAGAAAGAAGGAAAGAGAGGGAGGGATGGAAGGAAGGAAGGAAGGAAGGAAGGAAGGAAGGAAGGAAGGAAGGAAGGAAGGAAAAATTCAACATACTCTAGAAAATTTTCACAGTAACTATACTCTCCCAACATAATACTCAAAATGTCCACAACGCATTCCAAAGAACCAGGAACATTCAACCAGTTTTCGGGGGAAAAGACAAGCAATAGAGGCAGGCCCCTAGGTGACCCAGATGTTGAAATTACCAAAGACTTTTAAAGCAGCTAGTGTAACTATGCTCTCTAAGTAAAGGTAAACACTCTTGAAATAAATGACAAGTTGAACTACTTGCAATGTCTAACTAAGCACGATCACCATGAACATCAATTATTACACACGAGTGGAGAAATAGAAGAGATTAAAAAGAAAGGTAAAAAGAAAGGTAGAAACTGCATGATCCAAGACACAGCATATACGTTGCATTTTTAATCAGACCAATGTGAGGTTTTCTCAGTACTGCATGAGAACACATTCTGGTTAACAGAAAGCCACCCATGATTAAAGTCTCTTGGGCAGGGAGAACAAAGAAAAATACTCTTGTAACTCTCAAAGACTGTTCAGAGAGAGAAAGAAGATACAAGGGAAATGAGAAAGAACCTAGCACCTGCAGGACGAAGGCGGTTATAATATTCTTATGGTTTAGGACATCTAATTCCCTAGGCGAGACCAGAAGTTCACGCAGTACTCCAAGCTGACAGCACAATGCCCCACCCTTCAGCTGAAAAGGAAGGCTCCCCATGATCAAAGCCCAGCCTTGCGGGTCAGCCTGTCAGGGCTTGCCCAGTTCAGGAGCAGATAATCAAAGAGATAATTCTACTGTTAGGCTCAAACATCTCTGGAGCAAAACTCTTCTTATTCTCAGGAGGTAAGAAGTTACATTTGAGATGCCCAACCAAGACACTGGCTTTGAGAAGATAAAAACTTTTAAGATGTTAATGATATTTCACTCTCTTTCTCTTTCTCTCCCTTTTTCTCCCTCTCTGTCTCTCTCTCTCACACACACAGAATGAATGAATGAATGAATGAATGAATGAATGAATATATAGACCTGTTTAAAAATTTTTAAGTTATCGTTCTAAATAGAAGGATTACAGGTAATTTGAATTTTTCAAAATTACACTTTGTTTTCTGTATTTTCCAAAATTACTAGACTAAACCTGTAATTCATTACTTTTATTTATTTTTATTTTTAATTAAAGTAGAGTTGACTTATAATGTTGTGTCAATTTCTGCTTTACAGCAAAGTGGCCCAGTCATACCTCTATAGACATTCCCTTCCGTATATTATCTTCCACCACGTTCTATCCCAAGAGACTAAACCTGTAATTCTTTTTAAGGAAAGAAAAAAATAAATGTTTTAAGTCCCTAGGTTTCTTGGATAACTGAAGAGAGTAAGGACGTGGGCACTATGCAGACAGCTACAACACAACCACACCAAACCCACACTTAAAACAGATGGCTCAGGAACATTACCTAAGATAAGGAAAATAGTGTTGATCTTAGATTTTAATTACTCTTTCTCCATGTTCTAATGGCACTTTGCTTGACCTCCTCACATGGTGTCTGTGGCATGGCTATTTGTACAATGATACCCTAGTCTGGCTTTGTATATATCCCCTTCCTATTTTATCCTAATCTCCCAATGACAGGGACTATGCGTCACGTGTCATTATATTGGCCATCTAAATAAGCTGAAGTTTCAGTACAGCTCTTCTCAGTGGGAATGCTCATTACTCAGATTGCCCTACAATAAGGGTATTACAAAAATATAAAAAATCGGAATCCATCTGCAGGTAAAAGATGACCCAAACTCCCATTCAATCAAAACTGAAGTATTAAAGCCTGGTTTCTCCAATGGGTAAAGTCATTGTGAAATTCAAGCCTAAAGCGTCTCATGATGGATATAAAGAATAAGTATTAATAAAAAAAATGTTTCACTCCCTGGAGGCATTTAAAAGCTTATTAAAATAAAAGTAATGATTACCCTGCTACAACTTGAAAACAGACCACCAAAATTGCAAGCGAAAGGATGAAATGTATTTATTTCAAAGTTAAATTTGAAGCAAAAATCACAAGACAACAGATTGCAAATTTAAAATTAGATTCTAGTGGGAGGGCTTGGTTTCAAGCCTGTTTTTTCCCTCCTGGAGGCTGAGCCTGAAGACAGGGGAGGGGGGTTGGGGCGGGGGGGTGGGGGAAAGCTAAGATTAAACTGAGCCAAAGTTCTAAAAGTTTTTGCTAAATCTTTACAAACCCATGAAAAGCATTCTGCCAAGTCACACACAAATACCCCTAACACAGGAGACTAGACGGGAAAGTTTTATAACAAATAAAAGATGATCTTTGATTGAGAAAGATTATTATTCTGACGGTATTTATTTTGTTTTTTTTCTTTTAAAGACTGCCGAAACCAGAGACAAACTAGATCATTGTTCTGAAGGAAGATTTCTGAAGCTGGATTTCGCCTTTTTCAAATATAATCCCATATAAAGATGGTAAAACCTTGGGAAGAAATTGAAAACATCCCGAGGGCAATTCACAGGGGGAGAAAGAGAGGTGCCTGCTTTTTTTTCTTTTTCGGTTTTAATGCTAATACTTTTGAATTGTCAGATGGGCGTCACCTTAATCCAAAAAAAAAAGTGACTTCAAATTCTTTTTCCCACGGGCTAGGTACAACAGAGCACTCCTGATTATCCTAAAATGTATCTACCTCACCGCCTCTGAAGCATTACCATTAATTCATGGGGATATATATACGGGCTCAAATACACACGCACAAACTCACCTTACAAGGCAACGGTGGTTCCCAGCCCAGCTTGCCCCAGGGGCACTGTGGCATTTAGATACTGAACTTGGAAATGGTGTCAGGAGGAAGAGTGACTGGGGCTGGGCAATGTATCAGCACCTGCCCCTCCGGGTGGCCATTACCGTCTCACCTGAGTCGACGAGAATGCACCAAAAACCTGGAGAGGACAGAAAAAAGAGCAAGCAAACGGTCAGCAAGAACACAGCAAGTAGGAATTTTCTGTTGAGCCCCTTTACGTCAATTCTCCAACATCCAAGAGCCCACCCCCAAATCAAGCAATGCAATGTGTTGCCACAGGTATAAAATGATAGGCATCAACACATAAATCAGTAAATACAAGCAGATAGGATGATAACATTTGTGGTGATAAACAGCCCTACAAACTCAGTTCTTTTATCACCGTTAACTTATCTCTACAGATGAAGGTATTGGGTCACAGAAGCAGGTTACCGTGGAATGAGGTACATGTTCCCTCTTAATTGTTAAAAAGTCTCAACAGAGGAGTTCCCGTCGTGGCGCAGTGGAAACGAATCCGACTGTAACCATGAGGTTTCGGGTTCGATCCCTAGCCCCACTCAGTGGGTTAAGGATCCAGTATTGCCGTGAGCTGCGGTGTAGGTCACAGATGCGGCTCGGATCCGGCACTGCTATGGCTCTGGTTTAGGCCAGCAGCTGCAGCTCCGATTCGACCCCTAGCATGGGAACTTCCATATGCCGCGGGTGCAGCCCTAAAAAATAAAAGTCTCAACAGAGGTGGATGGAAAGGCAATGATGGAGTTTCGGTTATTCTCAAAGCCGAGCTGGATTTATCACAGAAGTTGAAGAAAATGCTGCAAGACTGTAGGGCAAAAGACCAAATTCAATTCACAGAATTTCTCATCTTATATATACATGTTTTCAAAAGGAAAACATGTTTTCCTTCAAGAGGAAACTCCTGAAGAATGTGCACAGGAAAGAATTTAGGTAAAACATCAGACTGTTACTTAGCACAGAAAATAAACTGGCAAAGCTAGCTCCATGAACAAGTGGTATGAAGGGTCTTTTTTATTTGGAGCCTGCCTTCTGAGGTGAGATTACAGACACCAAAACAGGAGAAAGCCCCGTGGGCTTCCTTGAGGTGGCGGCCCCTCATTTCTCTCCTACTGGCCATTCTTCTGTGGGACTGCGCATGCCTGTCCCCTACTGCTGGTGGTTTCATCAAGGTGGGAACCTGAGATGACACAGAGAGCAAGATCATGGAGAAAACTATCTATGCTGTGGAAGGTGGCCACACTGAGACAGTACATAAATATATGCATCCACAGAGGACAGCACAATAAGCCAAGTTACAGTTCTCCCCATCTTGGAAAGCATGCTATTTAACCGTGAACGTGGTGACTCACACTTGCCAGGAGGGAAGCACGAGTTCTCAGCAATACCCCATTATTAGCCTGCAGTACGTGCCCTTTTCATAATTCCCCCATTGCTGTCCTGTTCCCTCTCTTTTCCCAGGCATCCTCCTTAAGTTGCTCTCTGCAGATTTTCAAAGTGGTTCCTGAACTGCTTAGGAACTGGCAGAAATTAATAAGCAACAGCCCATTTATATTGAAATGGACTCATTACGGTGCCAGCTGCCAATAATTTGCAAGGCTGGATTCTTGCTGGCAAACCCGGCCTGCCGGCGGCTGTCCTCCACCTGCACAACGGAGGCTGATAATGCGGTTTTTATACTTTAAGGAAAAAAAAAAAAAAGGACATATTCTAACTACCAGAACTAAAATGTTTCTCTATTATGTTCTTCTAATCCCTGAGCAGAAAAACAATATGCGAAAGAAAGTGAAAGTCACAAGGCGTTATTTACAAAACATTGCAGGAGAACAAAACCCAGTCTATTGGGGAAAATTTTTTCTGATTTTGTTGGAAAATATTGTTTTTTACCTGTGACCCTCGCCACGATGTGGATCAATGAAGAGATCCACACTTGTTCTTCTGAAATCAGCAAATGTGCTAAGGTTGCAACCTAGCATCAAGCACTCAGTGGGTATCAAGTAAACACAGTGGGATGACTCCACCATGGTTTCATGAACAAACACCATGGCAACCTGAGAACCACCAAGACTCCGGGTTTTCTTTAAGAGCTGAAGAGACTTCAACTTCAATGAGAGGTAACTAAGCACCAATTTTGGGAGTGTGAGCCCAGAGTCCTGTTGCATGTTCCAGCTTTGTCACTTATTTGCAGGGTGATTTGAGGCAAACTCTAAACACCAACTGACCCCTCCACAAAAGGGAATAAGTTTTTAAACCATTCCGTCGATATGAGCGTTGAAGATCATCATCTATGTTACAGAATTAGCTTAGCACCTGCTCCTTGGTCAGTTCTCAACAAAGGTCATCAATTATTTTTGCTGTGATTCAACATCTGTAAACCATTAAGTATGCTACAGAAGGGCCACTATTCTGAGGTTTCCTAATACGTGGTGCCTAACTCATTGAAACTGGGTCTAGATTCTAAGTTGGATGAAACCGATTGCCTTAAATGTGCTGTGGAACAATAGGGGAATTAATTAACCCAGCTGGAAGATGTGATCGACTCAATTTGCCATAGCTCACGCGCACACACATTTCTGCTGATGAAATCTGGCAGGACCAGTCAGACCGCTAGCATTATATTAGGATGACCCCTAGTGAAGTGAACGATAAATGTGCCAAGTTTGTTAGTCTCACTCTGATTCATCTCAAAGCTCATATAGTCAATTTCTGCATCAGCTGTCAAAAAACCAGTTTTCCCAGGGAAGCGTGTGTGCCGAAGGAGGGGAAGGAATTACGGAAACTAATCTCAGGCTTCAAATACCTCAAAAAGCAGACGGAGCTCAGGAGTCCCATCGCTCCAACCCTACAGTCTGACGTGAGATGAAAATATGACAACTGTCAGAAATACTGTGTCCACGGCAGTTAATCCCCAGCTTTTCCTAAAAAGTCTTCCACAGCAAAACTTTCTTTTCCACTTTCAGAAAACACTCGTAAAAGGCATCCTGCCATTTTTAAGTCCTTGTACGTTTCAGGAATCGAGATGTATAGAGAAAAAGAAACTGTGCTTGGCCTCAAAATACTTGAGTTCATATACCAGGCTCGATTACTGACTAACTTATATGACTTTGGGCAAGTAAACTGCCATTCTGAAACTTAATAAGAAAAAATAATGATAAAAGTAATATTATCTACCTTATTTAACGACTACCTGAAAAGGTTGTTCTAAGACAGAAATTAGAGAACCAACAGGAAACACTATAACCTATAAAAGACTACAGAGGTATGTTAACTCTTATTCTATCCATCATGATTTGGTGGCCAAAAGTGTCTCATAATTAGTAAATTAATGAGAATCAGTAAGTTTATCCTTAGCCTGAACCTTAAAGGAAGTGAGGAGGGAGTAGCCCCGTTGGATCAAAATCGTGAACCAGTCAGAAATCCTGAATATTTTTATATGTGATAAGCACCAAAAGCATCTAGATTTTAGCATTCATACTTGGTCCAAAAATCGGCATGCATGGGTGGATGGATGGACAGATGGATGGATGGATGGATCTACGACACTGGAGATTTTTGAATGGTTCAGAAATTAAGGGAAAAGAAAATTCGTCATTTACTTATATTTTTAGACATTATTTTATTCAAGAAAGGACTCAGGAGTGACTTACAAGATAAATTATCTAAAATAGAGTTTTCATCGTGGCTCAGCAGTTAGCGAACCCAACTAGCATCCATGAGGATGTGGGTTTGAGCCCTGGCCTCGCTCAGTGGGTTAAGGATCCGGAGTTGCTGTGAGCTGCGGTGTAGGTCGCAGACGCAGCTCAGATCCCATGTTGCTGTGGCTGTGGCGTAGGCTGGCAGCTACAGCTCCGAATGGACCCCTAGCCTGGGAACCTCCATATGCTGCAGGTGCGGCCCTAAAAAGACCCAAAAAAAAATAATAAAAATAAATAAATAAATGAACTAGAATAGTAGAAATTTTTACTGGAAAAAATAAAAGGAACCCAAAAGTTAAGACAAAAGTTAAGCTGCTGGGTCAGTTTGACAGTAAGCTTTTGTAACAGCCAACTCAAACAGGGAAAACAGAGCAGTTGTAAAAATCCACAGTGCCCTAATCAACTGCTCAGAAGATGGACAAACATTTGAGGTACTACGATCGGACAGGAATTTCCACTAGTGGCCCTCTGAGGCCACTGGGTTATAATGAGCAATGCTTTGGACTGTATCATGTCTCATGGGATCAGTGACAAATTTTATATGGCTGTTTCTTGTCCTTTCTTTTTAAAAAGAAAAAAAAAGTTTAAATTATAGTTGATTTACAATGTTCCGTCAAATTCTTTCTTTCCTTTTCTTTTCTACTTTTTTTTTTTTTTTTTTTTTTTTTT
>PVHT020000170.1:601051-650371 GCA_004024745.2 Catagonus wagneri
AAGGCCAGGGATCGAACCCGCAACCTCATGGTTCCTAGTCGGATTCGTTAACCACTGAGCCACGAAGGGAACTCCCAGAAGTTTCTTGTCTTAATCATTGATTTAAAAAAAAAAAATCACTTTTCAGGGACAGAAGGTCTGAAGCCATCTTTCGAAGGCGAATAAAAATAGGCACTCCAATCAGCCAAAATGCCTGAACGTTCCCATATCCAAAGCCTGCCATGGTTTTGAGCAATGCAGCTTCTTAGCATATCCAAACGCATGCCAAAGTTAACTCAGGAAACATGTTCGTAGAATCGATATTCTTGAGCCAACTAAGTAAATCGAGAAATTTCTACTGAGACGATAACTTTCATTTTAGAACGGTGAATTCTTTGGCAATACTTAACCAACAGGTTCAGCTGCACCAGACGTGACTGTGTTTCATGGGAGTCAAGTCAGTGCATTGCAAAATGAAGTAATACAGTCTACCCCAACTCAGCACTACCATTTATGGGTTGCCTGCTATCTATCTGGCTGGCACGGTGTTCGTGGCTTCAGGCCAAAACCCTACTCTTCAAGTTTCCCTAGGTTCTGGGTATTTTACGGTCTTGCAACTATACTTGGCCACTGGCAAATGCCAGCACACGCACAGCTCAACTCCAGTACCGCGTCACTCACTACGAAGCTCCCTCTCAGCTTCATCCAAGGGAATTTGGAAACCACCAGTGCCAAAGGGCAGTGCTACACAGCTGGCCATCCAGTCTCCCAAACCAGCCCCCCAACACACACACACACACACACACACACACACACACACACACACACACAGCCCAGCTCCAAAAAGGGCTCGAATGAGGCCCCGGCTGACCGAAGTGGATTTAATGGGGTTTTCCAGGACAGACAGACCACAAGAATCACGTAATTTTTCAAAAATCTAAGCAGCATCATTCTTACTCAGAAGCCAGGAAGCTCCCAACATTCCGAGAGCAGTGACCATATGACGTGAGGGCTCCCGGCTCCTAAATTCTCAAGGTCAAGTCTGAGCCACTTCCAAAACACACCCATGTCATTCTAAGAGAAAAGGGAACGCCTGATCCCCAAAGAAAATGGAAACGGAGCTGACTACAATTAATTTCTTTGCGGGGCGGGGCGGGGCGTGCCCACAGCATGCAGAAATTGCCAGGCCTGGGACTGAGCCTGTATCCTAGCAGGGACAACACCAGACCCTTAACCTGCTAAGCCACCAGGGAACTCTAGTTTAGAAGAGACTTCAAAATCACGTGACCCAGCGTCTTTTCCAGAATCCAGCAACCCAGGTCTCTCCCCTCCCGTCCCTACATCAGCTTCAGAAGCCTCACCAGGCACAGGAGGAGCTTCCTCTCCTGAGACACCACACGGAACAGGTAAAGGCAGTTCCTCTTTCACTACCAAAGACTGAAGCTCTGGGAAGGGACTCCGGTGTTTTGTTTGTTTGTTTTGTTTTTGTTTTTTTTTGCCTTATCTAGGGCTGCACCCGCGGCATATGGAGGTTCCCAGGCTAGGGGTCTAATCGGAGCTACAGCTGCTGGCCTTCGCCACGGCCACAGCAACGCGGGATCCGAGCCGCGTCTGCAACCTACACCACAGCTCACGGCAACACCGGATCCTTAACCCACTGAGCAAGGCCAGGGATCGAACCCGCAACCTCACGGTTCCTAGTCAGATTCGTTAACCACTGAGCCACGACAGGAACTCCAGGGACTCTGGTTTTAATGCCCAGAGTTTCCAAAGCTAAGACTGAGCCTTGAATGGAGCCAGAGAAGCTTCCATCCTAAAGGACACAGCATTGACCTTGTGGTAGCCGTGGAGACTAAGAGAAGGGGACTCTCAGACTCCCCTGCCACCTGCCTCCAAGACCCTCTCCAGGCTGGCTCAAGTGACCCGAAAGCACGAAACCACAACTTGCGACTTTGATGAGGGTCTCCAAGCCCTAAAGCCTGGCCTCTCCCTTCACCTGTTTCCTCACCGTCCAGCCAAGAGGGAAATCTTTCAGCCCAAAATGCAGTCAGGATGTAAAAGGAATCCCCTTTCTTCATCAGGAAGCAAAGCAGGGCTTGGTCATCCCGGCAATTTCACCTCCTCGCCACCAAGCCAGACACAGCTCCCTGGCCAGGAGCTGCCTTTCCCACACACAATGGGAACCAGAGGTGAGGCCACGCACTGAAGTGGTTAGTGGGGCAAGTCCAGCTGCAGCAATGGGGACTGGGACTGCCTTTGTCATAGAGGACAGAGGAGCTATCACAAGCCTCTCTGTTGAGGCCACCAGGCTGGGGTGTACCAAAGCCATGCTGTCGATCCCTCATGCTCTGAGGCTAAAGGGACCCAGCAGAAAAAAAATCATCCCCCCACATCCTTCTGGGGACCTGCTACTCCTCTCCTTGGTCCTGTTGCCACCACTGTGGAACTTGTGTTAGTGGAAGGTGTGCAGGAGATGGCAAAATTCTCTAGGAGACAGTGGTTAGAGAGAGAATTGGGTAATCCAGACACTAAGGATAGAAAAGAAGGAAGAAAAGCTAGATAGGAGTTCCCTTCATGGCTCAGTGGTTAATGAATCCGACTAGGAACCATGGGGTTGCGGGTTCGATCACTGGCCTTGCTCAGTGGGTTAAGGATCCGGCGTTGCCGTGAGCAGTGGTGTAGGTTGCAGACGCGGCTCGGATCCCGCGTTGCTGTGGCTGTGGCGAAGGCCGGCGGCTACAGCTCCTGTTAGACCCCTAGCCTGGGAACCTCCATATGCTGCGGGTGCGGCTCTAGATAAAAGGCAGAAAGACAAAAAGAAAAGAAAAGCTAGACATAGTACATTTGTACATATGTGTGAATTGATCAGCAAGTTGATTTAATAACCAAAAATCAGTGAGCAAGTATGATAGCTGAAAAACCAGCCTCCCTAAGCCATAATAATGGGCTCCTGTGTAATACCATTGCTAGAAGGACATCAGAAACGTCAATCTTGATCTGTGTTTTGGTGAGAAGATAGGATTTCAAGTAGATTTCAGTGCAGCAAAAAAAAAAAAAAAAAATCTCGCACTTTAAAGTCAAATAAAATAATGTTAACAGAAATTTTAAAGGAAATCCTCCCAAGGATTTTCAAAATGAGGTGATTCTTTACCTGTAAGTCCCGAACTTTTCAAAGAGAAGCAGGAGCTCCCGTCGTGGCTCAGCGGAAACGAATCTGACTAGCATCCATGAGGATGCAGGTTCGATCCCTGGCCTCGCTCAATGGGTTGAGGATCTGGTGTTGCCGTGAGCTGTGGTGTGGGTCGCAGACATGGCTCGGATCCCACGTTGCTGTGGCTGCTGGTGTAGGCCGGCAGCTGTAGCTTCTATTCGACCCCTGGCCTGGGAACTTCCATATGCCTCAGGTGTGGCCCTAAAAAGACAAAAAAGAGAGAGAGAGAGAGAGAATCAGCCAAAGCTCACTCATAAGACAGAGTGACAAAATAAGGTCTCCCAAGTCAATTCCTGGGTAGGGTATATATTAGCCCAATACGCTCCTTTATGCTCATTTTCAAAAAAAAAAGCTTTAAAAACGACCTCACTCTGTTTGGAAAAAGCACCTTAGGAACTTATTTGGAAACCAGCGATTTCAGAAGAAGGCACTAACCACTCTGTCTCTAGACCGTTAGAGATCCCGGACTTGAGCTGCAACAGCCTTGCGCTAACCTTGCTCGTTGCAGACTGGCCCGCATGGTCTTGAATTGGCTCTTGCCAATCTCTCCTGTTACAAAACCACCGTCCTGAAGTCAGCGGTTTTCATAAACCGACAGAGTCCTGGGCTCGTCTCAGGTCTGAAGTTAAAGGGAGATTCTTCAGCAACCAAGGACCCTTCTGTTCAGTCCTGAGCTTTTTCTTCCCACTGCAGGGCTTGTCCCTGTACTTGATGTTTAGTGTATGATGCTGTGTTTCGCACTGCCCCCTTCAAGCTCTGTCCATGTGTCTTTATTTCAGAAATGTGAGCATAAGGCATGGCCACCACTGTTAGTGAAATTTTAAATGTTAATAAAATAGTATTATACTCTACCCTCCCCCCCAAACGACCTCAAAAAAATTTTTTTTGTCTTTTTGTCTTTTTAGCGCTGTACCGGCAGCATATGGAGGTTCCCAGACTAGGGATCCAACTGGAGCTGTAGCCATTAGCCTACACCACAGCCAGAGCAACTCGGAATCTGAGTTGCATCTGGGACCTACACCACAGCTCATAGCAGCGCTGGATCCTTAACCCCTTGAGCAAGGCCAGGGATCAGACCCGCATCCTCATGGATGCTAGTCGGGTTCGTTAATCGCTGAGCCATGATGAGAATTCCAAAGTGACCTCAATTTTGCATTTGCCAATCAACGTAAATTGTTTTGGTGTAATACAAAGGTCCAACACAATTCCTTATCTCATGGACTCTAAGAAACACATGTTTTGCATTAAACATCTCTGAAGTTGAATGTATCTTAAATCATGATGGTGCACTGTTATTTAACCAGCACCGTTTTTTGTCTTGGTTGGTGCTACCTAAAACAGTGGGGTATCTTACAATGGTTAGCATGTTATGAAAGAGCGTGTATAGAAATGGATTTTTAAATAGTTATGACTGTCTAAAACCTGCTTATGAATTACTGGGATAAAGCAGAGAGTCTAATAAGAACTTGACTGTTACCAGTTCGGTTCAACTCAACCAGCATTTACAGAGCACCTGCTTTATCTTGGGGATAAGGAGACAGACCATTTCCTCATGACGCCTGCAACCCAAGAAGACGGTGGGCATTTATGCCCTTTGAGACAGGGCTGTGAATGCTAACCTGGCCTTATTAGTTAATGATGGTGGAGTTCCCTTCGCGGCTCAGTGGTTAACGAATCCGACTAAGAACCATGAGGTTGCGGGTTCGATCCCTGGCCTTGCTCAGTGGGTTAAGGATCCGGCGTTGCCGTGAGCTGTGGTGTAGGTCGCAGACGCGGCTCGGATCCCGCGTTGCTGTGGCTGTGGTGTCAGCCGGCGGCTACAGCTCCGATCAACCCCTAGCCTGGGAACCTCCATATGCCGCGGGTGCGGCTCTACATAAAGGCAAAAAGACAAAAAAAAAAAAAAAATTAGTGAATGATGGTAGGGGGCATAGACTGGGAGTTTGGGATTAACAGCTACACACTACTATATATACAATAGATAAACCACGAGGACCTACTGTAGAGCACAGGGAACCATACTCAATATCTTGGAATAACCCGTAACGGAAAAGAATCTGAAAAAGAATGTGTGTCTATGTCTGCGTGTGCATGGCAGCATGTAACTGAATCACTTTGCTGTGTACCACAAACAGTGTAAATCAACTGCACTTCAATTACTGAAAACAGTTAATTTAAAGAAAAGAGTGAATGGTGGGAAGAAACAGACTCATTCTGCCAGGGGCAGGTATTAATCCAGTCTGGTCCTGAAGGGTTCATAGGATTTGGCTTTGGCTTGTGAACATGAGAGGAAATGAAAAGAGATAGCTGGGAGTTTACCAAAAAATAGAGAGAGAGAGAGAAGGGCAGAACATTCCAGTAAAAGAGCAAAGGCTCTGAGGAATGAAAGTATTGGTCCAATGTTGGGCAGAAGTGCATGGAAAAGAGGTGGAGATGATGAGGTTTTTAAAAGGATGGGTTGAGTTATGAATGCAACTCAGAGAAAGTGGCCATTACTATGCGTAATGGAGTCTGTGATGGGATTTGATTAGGGGAGTTAACTGGATCAAACACCCCCTGACCCTGGGTCACATGAAAGAGAAAGTGAAGGCTTGTTCCAACCAACACAGCAGGAAGTGCCCAGAGGAGGAGATGAGGTGGCCTTCCCTTGGAAGTGAGGACCTTGGGTAAGAAGAAAGGAAGGTGGGAGTTCCTGCTGCAGTTCAGCAGGTTAAGAACACAACATCGCGTCCATGAGGAGGCAGGTTTGATCCCTGGCCTCACTCAGTGGGTTTAGGATCTGGAGTTACCAACAAGCTACAGCATAGGCCACAGATGCACTCGGATCTGGTGTGGCTGTGGTGGACGCCGGCAGCTGTAGCTCTGATTCAACCCCTAGCCTGGCAGCTTCCATATGCCACAGGTGTAGCCATAAAAAGAAGAAAAAAAAAGGGCAGATGGAGTCACCAGGCCACACATATACCTGTGAGAAATGAGGAGGGAGGGAGAAAAAGAAGAGATAACCTCTGGCATTTCCAGTGTGGTAACTGACAAAACAGAAGGTGACAATAACAGCTCCCACTGCGAGGTCGAAGGGAGCACCCAAATCAAAAGTTGTAAGCCCAAGAGGCAGAAATGCATTTGCAGCGACCCTCCTGAAGTGTGGTGTCTGTGCCATCCAAGGCCTCAACGCAAAGGAACCGAGGTAGGAACACACCAGCTCAGCAATAAAGGGAAGAAAGAAAGAAAAATACCTTCCCCAAAAGCTCAGATCAAGAAGGACACCAAAATGGAGACACGAACACTGGTCAGTTCCACTGTATAATCAAAGAACTTACACACACACACACATACATGCACACACACACCCCTGATAACCCATGAGAGGCTACATGCTAAAAACACTATCCCAACCCCACTGTTCTTGGCTAAGCCAATACCTGGAATAACAAATGGATTAAATAGCATCGACAAATTTTTTTTTTTGATCTTTTTGCCTTTTCTAGGTCTGCACTTGCGGCATATGGAGGTTCCCAGGCTAGGGGTCTAACGGGAGCTGTAGCCGCCGGCCTTCACCACAGCCACAGCAACGCCAGATCCGAGCCACGTCTGCAACCTACACCACAGCCCATGGCAACTCCGGATCCTTAACCCACTGAGCAAGGCCAGGGATTGAACCCGCAACCTCATGGTTCCTAGTTGGATTCGTTAACCACTGAGCCACAATGGGAACTCCTAGCATCGACAAATTTAAAACGAAAATAAAAGCTTGATGCCTCGGGTCTGGTGCCAGAAAGTTAAAACGTAACTCGGATTCGAGGTCATCCCCCTCCGCCCGCCCCCAACCCCAAACTCCCTAGGGCCGCAGGAAGACCACTGCGCTCCTTACTTACGCCTTGGGGTCGGGTTAATAATTTCAATCAGATTGTGGGCTGATGTTCCAAAGCTGTAAGACCGCAGTGGAATGCACCTGGAATGCAAAACCAAGCCCGCCTAGGCACCACTTCAAAGAAACGGAGTGGCTAAGGACAGTCAGGTCACTTTTCTGAGAGTGGGTGAAACAAGAACTTGACAGCTGTGCACACCAGGCAGATCTCGGGCAATGCCCTGAGTTAGTTATGCTCTGCCAGTGACTATGACAGGGACGGTGGGAGTGGGGCGCCTGGCAGTGGAGACAGAGATGGCAGGAAAGACACGCGCTAACTATGGGGCCCAAGGAATTCAATCCGACCTTCCTGAGCATCCATTCTCTTTAAAATCAAGACGATGTCCAGAAGTTTCTATGCGCCCTATACTTGAAAAAAGACCTCCATGTTGTCTTAACTTGCTGAAGTCACACTCCATAGATATAATGGGAACCACCATGAGATTCTCTTGGCTGGGCATTCTTTTTACACTAAGTAAGTGATTTGATTAAGGCAAAAAGTATCACTGAGATGAGCCCCAGGAACGCAAGATGGAAAACCAATTCTTACTTTAAAGCCCGGCACCAAGATCTTTTGGTCTGAATAATGACTAACATTCCTCCTAGCCGAATAACAAAATTGGGAAAGAAATAAAAGGCACCCTAAGTCATTGCTCACTGAAGTTTTCAAAGCAGAAGGAAAAAAAAATTAAAGAAAGCCTATATGCCCCTCCCTGAAGTCAGAAGAGGACAATCAGCCGCTTTCAACATAAAGATGATTCCCAGGAAGTCACGGGAACATTTCTGAAACAGTAATACATCAAAGTCCCCCGCAGAAAAACTGATACACACAATCACGAAGCAAATCTGTTCTTTGTATGACAGCAGCTAGCTTAAAAAGCTTGACGTTCATTGCCAAGAAATATCTCTGAGACCACACACAAGGCGAGTGAAACAGACACCAGGCCCTGCCTTCTAAGAATTAACGAGGACACCCGTGTCCAGGGCACTAGCGCGCAAACAGTCTGATGGGAAACCCCATTCAGTGAAACCATGCCCAGCATGCCCATCTCAGAAAAGATCGAGCATGTGTCATCACTTATTTAATCAATGCAGACATTACATACATAGGCGATCGTTCAAATATATTACACACATTCTCAGTTTCTGTGTATGTTTATCGCGGGCATAATTCATCTGAACTGAACAGACACACACAGAAATGGAAAGACGCAACACAGAGAGAAATATAAATTCTGAAATTTCCTTCCCACATCCTCATGAAACCCCGTGGCACCTCTATCCAACACTGAAGGCTGCTCTTCTAGGACAGAGAAAGCGGATCAGGAGACTAAGAAAAAAAAAATATGACCGTTAGCGGAAAACTCATGGGAATAGGCCTCCTTAACCTGACCTACATCTCAGCCTTGCTGTGAAGCAACTCCACAGTGGTGTCAAAATCTTCCAGAATCTACAGGACGGGGATATTATCATTCTGAAGACTAGGTGTGGAGACACGTGCTGAAAACTTTGGGTTGCTCTGTAATTATCCGCCGATAGCACTAGCTTTCACTAGGGATCATTAAATTGCGTTTCTGCAATCAAGACAGTCATCAATACGCCTTCGCCAGCAGGTAATAAAACAATGCCATCGGCATAAAAAAGAAAATGACACAAAAAGGAAGGATGCATTTTTGCAACGTCCTCATCCCCAACCACTGGAAGACAATGCGTAGCCAAGAAGCAGTAAGCAAAAACACATTTCCAACTATCACCACGTTCAGTGTGGGCCATCTCAGACGCAGCCAGGATAAGTAGCCAAGAAATTTCAGTTACGTAGTCTGGAGAAATAAGGGCTACAACAGCACACAAAGAAAACTCACTTAGGAGTTTCCGTTGTGGCTCAGTGGGTTAGGAACCCGACATGGTGTCCCTGAGGATGCGGGTTCGATCCCCGGCCTCGCTCAGTGGATTAAGGATCCGGTGTTGCTGTGGGCTGCGGCATAGGTCACAGATGCAACTCGGATCTGGCGTTGGCTGTGGCTGTGGCGTAGGCCTCAGCTGCAGGTCTGATCTAACCCCTACCCCGGAAACTTCCATAAGCCGCGGGTGCAGCCCCGAAAAGAAAAAAAAGGGAAAAGGATTTTCGGACAAAATTTTGAATCTCATTGGTGGAAAGAAAAGGTTTCATCTTCTGAAAGAATTCCCCTCCAGCCCCCTTCCTCTCTCTCTCCTGCTCCCTCTTTCATCAGCTTCCAGTCCAGAAAGGGCCTGGTGACCAAAGCTCCCATTTAGCAGTTCATGTGGCCGTGGCCTCTGATCAGTATCTGACCCTGCCGATCTGATCTCCTTCAAAACACGCAGCTCTCTTCTCTCCTGCAAAAAAGTGTCCCCTCCTACTTCTCAGATGCGCCTCTCACCCCGACTGTATTTTCTGTCCACAGCCTTCTACCTAACTCTACACGGAGTACTCATTTCCTCCTTCCACACCGTCCTCGACACAAATCTCTTTCTCGCCTCCTCCGAACACCTCCATAGAGTTATCCTGTTGACAGCTCAAACGTGCCACACCACCCAGCATCAAAACTTTCCGCACTATGAGCCCTCCTGGAGGGCAGCAAGGTTTCTAGATGCCACGGTCAGAGCCGGCCTTCATCAGCCAGTTAATGTCCCCGTGACCTTGAGCGGATCGCTAACATCCTTAAGGGACCACCTTCTCCATCTGCGAAAGGGGAAAGCAGCCTTCCAGGCTTGTGCTGGGGATTAATTGGGGCAATGCGTGTGAAGACCCTGGTATTTGTTTATTTATTTATTTGTGAGGTCTGTAGTTTCAATGAAAGTATAGTTGGTTTACAACGTCGTGCCAGCTTCTGCTGTAAAGCAAAGTGACCCAGTCATACACCTATATACACTCGTTTTCTCATATGACCTTCCGTCACAGTACAGTAGGACCGCATTGCTTACCCATTCTAAATGTCATAGTTTGCATCTAGCAACCCCAAACTCCCAGAAAAGACCTTGGTATTCAGTTAAGACTTTCATGGATGTTAATTCTCTTCTTCCTGTCTTCTCCTTCTTTCCCTTTTCTTCCTGCGAGGTCCCAGAGTATCTTCTGTATCTATCCGGTCCCTCTCTTCTTCTTCTTTTAATCCAAATCTCTTTGCCTTTAATCCTCATCACTAATATCTGTCTCTTCTGCCCAAAGCACTCAGGGCATGCATCACTGCAAAACCAAACTAATGCAAGTTCAAGATGTATTCAACCTCCTTCGAGAATACCACCGCTTCAATCCCTGCACTGCTAAATGACATGCCAACACCCCTGGCACACCCAGCAGAGACAAGAGCCACAGGACTAAAGGAACATTTTGCTGAAGAATGAGTTTTACTCAAAGATTTACTTAGGAGGTTAGAGATGGCAGGGCTGTTGGGACAGATTGATAATGGAATAAAACTTTCAAACGTGCGTGATTTTCTAAGATGAAGTACTCATCATTCCCCCAAAATAAAAATGGCCCGTGGAGTGGTTAGAAATTAATTCTCTTTTCATGCTGGAGAGTTTTATTGAAAAATGTTGCAAAGTTCTATTCTTCCGAGATATTCTCCATCATTTTTTTCTTCTGAATCCCATAGTTATCAGTGACTTGAATACTTGTCATATCTGCTGGTAGGACCACAAGTTCCAAGAGAGAAAGAACCACAGCTCACTACTTTTTATCACAGTTTTCCAAGGCACATGGGCCCTGTGTTAGTCAAGGTCCTCCACAGAAACTAAACCAATAGGATATGAATGAGTGGATGAGTGGATGGGTGGATGGATGGATGTATGGATGGACACTTGGATAAGCATTTTAAGGACTTGACTCATGAGATTGTAGGGATTGGTAAATCCACAGTCTTCAGGGCAAACCATCAGACTGGAGCCCCAGGGAAGAGCTGAAACTGGTATCTTGAGTCCAAAGCCATCTGGAGTAGAATCGCATCCTTCTAGAAGATTTTACTCTACCTTTGAAGGCTTTCAAGTGACCGGAGTAGGCTGGTCCCCAGTATGGAGGATAATCTGCTTTACTCAATGTCTGACTGAAAATGCCAAATCACATCTAAAAAAATATCTCACAGCAACCTCTAGACCGATGTTTAACCAAGTTACTAGGCACCATAGCCTAACCAGGTTAACATATAAAATTAACCATCATCTGTCCCAGTAGACTTTTTTCTCCAATACCAGCCAAAGGAACAAAAAGTACAAACATATTCCCCCACAGACTGTTTACAACAGAATATCCAGGAAGTGTTCTAGACCAACTACCAGCCTACAAGTCCATCTGATCTGGGCTCTGAAAAAAGGTCTACTTGGGGTGCTTCTGGTAACCCCAGGCTTCAGGACATGAAGGGGTCACTGAGAAGACTGGCCTGACTTTCGTGGCGTCATCTTTGTCCTGGAGCTGCACCCCCATAAGCTTAGGTCTCCTCACAGCCAACATCAACAAGAGCAGCGGCTCTCTTTTACTGCAATAGGGAAAACGGTATCAAAGCCTACTGGCAGATTGGAAAATGCAAGTACACCAGCCCCTGCCCTTAATCCTCTCCCACCCCATCGCACACATACACAAATTCTGCATCCTGGGTACACAAGCTTCCCTGTGGTGACATCTCTGCTCTAGCCCTGGATCTGAAATTACCAACCTCTCCCACCTCTGAGCCAAGATTTCAAGCGCACAGCAGGATGGGGGTGGGGGGGGTGTCCCCAACCAGTCCTCAGTTCCAGTGCAGCTGGGCTTAAAATTGAGCTTGAAAGCCCAGAGATGGGGGTGGGGGGTGGGGAAGGGGGGTCCAGAGTGATTGTTCAACACCCTCCTACATCCTGCTCATGACTCACGCATCACATTGGGAAAGCAGATCCTCCCAGCTCCTTGGAACCGACAGGTCCACATTTAAACCAAACCAACCCTCGGAAAGCTCAGGAGCCCCCCACAAGCACTAAGTGTGCCCTTTTCTGAAAATAATCACCTTGACAGAAAACAAGCAGAGAGGTGTGGCCGAGGAGTGGTAATTCAAGCTCCAGGGCAGGGAGCTGGAATTTTCGAGGACCAAACCAAAGAACAAGCCCAGCAGGGAGACCACACCAGGTATGCCTCTCTGAGCACCAGGAAAACTTGTTAATTGGGGGCAAGTCACTTAATTCCTCTATGGCTTCAGATTCTTCCTCGGTAAAATTCAGCACCTAAACACTTTCAAAACGTTGGGCTCTACGGAAAAAGGAACCCAAAGTTGGGGGGTAGGTGATATACACATCATCGATGTAGGGATTTGCTTTGCCCGTTAGTGATTTTCCATTCAAAATAGCATCCATGAGAAGAAGGAGGGGGATTAATCAAGTGTATTCACTAAATAGAGCTTGGTGATCAAAATAACATCAGCCTTCTGGTTCTGCCAAAGCTGAGCTCACACAAGCACGGAGAAGTGGGGACTGCGTGCGGCCCCAACTAATGTTGGCACCAGGGTGTGAGCTCTAGAGCCACCTGTTTTGTTCTGTTTCTCTCACTCCATCCCCACACTCACAGGAACAGGCTGCCATCTGTGCTGTACCAGCTCGGCATGGTTCTCCATAAAGGTAATTAAGATCCTGACGTTTTTTTTCATCTAAAAAAAAAATCCCTTCAGTTTTTGCTCCCAGACCTCGCTCTCAATTCAACTTCGCCCAATTCGATCTCAGTGTATCCCAAGCCCCCTCCCTGGATGGCTCAGTCCAAGATTCCACGGGGATGCTAAGACAGGAAAGCCTCAAGGCACCTGAAAGAGTCTTAAGGATCTTGAGAGTGATAAGTAAGATGAGACAAGGACCTAAAAATGCAGTAAAAGACCCAAGAGCAGCTAAGTGTCCATGATGAGCTCCGAGTGCTATGAAAACTGAAGGGTGCGATTTAATGAAATTGTGCCTTCCGAGAACAGGTTGATTCAGCTAATACTCTTTACAATGAAATACATGTTCTTAACAAGGCAAAGGTTAAAAAAATACATTGAAATTATACGACAAGATGGCAGTTTCATTTGACTCTGATTTTTTTTTTTTTTTTAAGCTAAGTGCTCTGACTACTCACGGAAAAAATATGACAATCATTTCGGTATATTACTTAATCTATACTCAGAATACTGAAAATCTTTAGAAAAGGAAACATGTTTAATTATGAGAATGCATAAAGGGTATTTGAAAATAATTTTGCTAACCAATCACGGTAGAGGAAAACAGTCCTTCTAGAAGACACACATATTCCAAAGCTTTATTTAAATAAGCAGAAACAGGTCATTTCTAGTTTTAGCCTATTTAATTTTGAAATGGATGACCTGTTCACCCTGAAAGTTACATAGGATTTCCCCATAAGAGCCCTATATCAAGAGCCCCCATTTTAAGACAGGTAAAAATGATGAAATATGAGATTTTTAAAATCTTGGGCATAAATCATCTACATAATAAAGATAATACTTAGGTGTTGAAACTCATGTCTCTTCTGGTCCAAACACTGGTTTTAGAAGAAACAAAACATGTCTCCTAGTCAGGGAGAGCCCCAGGTCACTTTGGTTCCAATTTGAGAACAGATTCAATTCTTTTTTTTTAATTTATTTGTTCTTCTGGCTTTATTAAAACATAATTGACATACAGCATAATGATCTGACGTATATATCATGAAATGATCACAAGTTTAGTGAACATTGATCATCTCACAGAGATACAAAATTAAAGATATGGAAAAAAATGTTTTCCTTATGATGAGAATTGAATTCCTCCTCTTAACAACTTTCCTATATAACATAGAGCAGTGTTAATTATACAGATCATGTTGCACATGATATCTCCAATACTTATTTATCTTATAAATGGAAATTCATACTTCTTGATTCCTTCGATGATGGATTAGATTCTTGATAGCTTTCCTTAAAGGCACATCCTTAATTGGCCCTCTCTGAAAATTGTGGGTACTGTCTATTCAGTGCTATTCTAGAGGAAGGCTAAAAATACACACTCTTCTCTCACTGTGTTATTTGCTAAAAGAATGGCACCAGGGTAAGTGATTCAGGAAATAAGTTAAATTAAAATCTCACATCATAAAAAAATCAGAGGAGATACTTGAATATATTATACTAGTTTGAAATAGGACAGACATTGGAAGATCCTACATATTTGAGGTACTCAGAATAGTCATCGAGAAAGAAAGAAGCATGGTGGTTGCCAGGGATTGGGGGAAAGGGGAATTAAGTGTTTACTGGATACAGAGTTTCAGTTTGGGAAAACAGAAAAGTCTGGAGATGGGAGTTCCCTTCGTGGCTCAGTGGTTAACGAATCCGACTAGGAACCATGAGGTTGCGGGTTTGATCCCTGACCTTGCTCAGTGGATTAAGGATCCGGCGTTGCCGTGAGCTGTGGTGTAGGTCGCAGACGCGGCTCGGATCCCATGTTGCTGTGGCTGTGGCGCAGGCCGGCAGTTACAGCTCCTGTTAGACCCCTAGCCTGGGAACCTCCATATGCCGCGGGTGTGGCTCTACATAAAAGGCAAAAAGACAAAAAAAAAAAAAAAAAGTCTGGAGATGGATGATGACAATGATTGCAAAACAATGTGAATATGCTTCTGCTATTGAACTGTACATCTAAAAGTAGTTAAAATGGTAAATTTTATGTTGTGTGTATCACAATAAAAAGTAGGGGGTTTATTAATAACTAATATTTTCAGAGTGCTTCAAAAATTAAAACCATTTCTATATACCTTGGCTCACTTAATAATGGTCACAGCAACCTAGGGGAAGGGTATATGTATTAACTCTTACACTTGTTTCTTTCTAAATGATATGTCCATTGTCTAGTGGGTAAAAGAATGGCTTGATCAGAACCCCCATTCTACATCCTTCAAACATGTACTCAATCCTCAACTCCACACTCTTCCAGGATGTGTACCCATTATATAGATATTCAGGAAATGTTCATAGGTGCTCCAAGAAATACACATTCTATGGACAAAGTTGGGGATTTCAACTCTTGCAGCCAAGAGAAGAATTTCATTTACTGAACCCAGGATTTCCCCAAACTCTCTCAATCATACAACCTTATTTTGGAGGACACCTATTGACAACTTGTGAACGAAGAGTGTTTGAAGGGTTACTATTGTAGGAATTCACCTAATGAAATGTGTCATTTATATTAGTATAGATAGGATCTCCTTGCAGAAGAAAGAGCCAAGTAATCAAGGTGTTTAATTAACTGGCAATTCCAGCACCATCATCATCTGGTCATCTTCCCTCTCCAATTTTCTGGCTTGCCTCATCCAGATCTTTCCATCAATCATAAAAGTATAACACAGACCATGAGAAAGATGGTAAGAATGACTAGCCTGACATCATTCTTAGCTCTCAGACATCTTACCCACTGGACACGGATCAGATCAGGTCCACTAGAAGGTTCATGTATAAACATGTAAGGGGTGGTGTGTATATGCATACATGTCTACATGTATATGTGATAACTAGAATACAAGCTTTAAAAAATAAAAAGTAAAATGGTATATATGCCGCCCAAATCCTGTTTGCTATGTTCTGGTATAAATCAGAGAAGGAAACAAATGTCTTATGCCGTGTCCAATAAGTATATCTGAGGAAGGAAGTTCTGGTGAAAAAGAATACAGGTGTTACAGGTAATTTTATACAGTAACAATACTTGGATCTGGTGTTTAAAATAGCTCATTAGCAGTTTCTTCCCACTCATGAAAACAAAAATATCAACAACCACAAACCAAAACTTCCAATCACAGGTTTGTTGGGTTTGTGTGTTTTTAACACAACGCATCCCCAAACCTTTAAGATGCAGCAATGGTTTGTGCAAAATTAATTTGTAAAATGTTATGCATATTTAATTCTCAGAAAGACCTTGCTATCGTCCTCTGGGATACACTCCAAATTAAATCTCCTCCAATGCCTTTCCAAGTGAAGGAAAACACAGCCCTGGTTTTCAAGGAGTAAATCTGGTCACGTGACCAACACCCCCCACACACACACACACGGCCCCCACCGTTTCCATGATATTTCTGAGAACACAATTAACTGCTGACATCGGCCCAGGCTTCAGTGGAGCAAATGCCAAAGCTGCCACTGTTAGCTCTTGTTGGGGCTTGTGCTGTTTGTTTTTTAGGTATGTTTAATATCATAATGGGAGTTTGTCAGCTCCTTTTGTTTGAACTTGACACAATGGGAAAAGGGCCTTAAGGGTTAATTAATGAATCTCAGAATGAAATCTGAAACAGATAATGAACAGATCTTGAGCAATTATGAAAGACACCCAACAGCATCAGTCAAAATAAGTACTGTTCCCAGAATAGCCTCAAACCGAGTTGTATTTCATTATTTCATTAGCTATCAAGTGGCTGCGAGTAAGAGATGAGTGCTCAGAAGATGGATGGTAGAGCCAGAGGGAATTGGGTGGGAATTTTGCTCCTGCTACTTAATACCTAAATAACTGTGGAAAGGTACTTCCTATCACGAAGATTCAGTGTCCTCACTGGTAAAATGGAAGTGATATGCGTCAAGGGAATAATCCACTGGAAATCACAGAGTCCACCGTCTGAGCCAAGGAAGTAATCAATAAATGATACCCTGAGTGGAGGGATTTTTCATTACATTTAAATATTGATTAGTAATCATCTCCAGGCTCTTGCACCTCAATTAGAAGCTTTGCCAAAAACGCAAGTATGAAAAATAAAATCAATGAAATCATCATCTGAATTATGAAATCTCTTTCCTTATTAATTACAGTGAAAACACAGGAACCTTTACATGGAGTAGGAAGCCACGGCACGTAACAGTAATAAGAGGCAGCCAGTAGCCCTCCTCAATGATAAAGTATAAGGATGAGAACTATCGACTCAAAAGACCTTCACCTTGTAACTAACTCACCCATTCTCTCGCCCTCCTTCGCCTTTGCAAGTTTTTTGAAAAGATCATTGTCACCCAAATGAAAGTCACAGCAAATTCATCTTCTGAGCATGAGTAACTATGTCGATCAAAGGTAACCAGAGACAAAAATTTCAGTATCTTGGAAAGACTATAACCAATGGCAAGACATTATTTATCGCCCCAGAACCTGTCAGGAATGCACAAAGCAAGTCAGACTTACTAAATATAAATACACTGAAGTAGAGATTCACTATTTAGATTTAAAAGGTCACCGGTTTGAGGGATAAAAACCAAATAGCTGCTAACTCATGGTAGGAGGTACCAATAATAACATGTGTTGGCTGCTAAGTTAACTCGGAAAAGTCAGCACCAAAAATATGACTCCTGTGTTTGAGCAGATAACCTCCAGTGACGGATGGATCGGAACTGTGAATTTCGGAGCAGAGTTCATCTAGAGAGTGAGATTGCAGGAGAGGATGGCTTCTTTTGCTAACAGGCATCAACAACAGCTATTTCATGTGAGACGCTCCATGCTTAGTACTTAGGATCGGAAAGAGGTTGGGCTGTCCCATCAGCTGACCCCAAGAGCCCAGGCCTGGAAATGAGTGTCCCGTTTCTATAGGGCCTCAAGGGCTACACTAATGCAGTGGAATGTAAAACCACACCCTGAAAAACCCTGGGTTCAACTTCCTCTTCTTCTCTAGACTCTCCGATCATACAACACTTAGGACTATGGAAGCGAGAAAAGAGCATTAAATAAGAACACTGTTGGAATGGAGAAACATAATAAAGAAGATCCGAGAGGAATTATACTCTAGGTAAAATCAGCCAGGTATGCCAGACACACATAGTTGACCTGTCCCTGTTGGCCAGCAGGGATCTCAGACTCAGAGAATGGAAACACTGTTATTCCTCATACAGCTGAGATGTCAGATATCTTGCAGGACTCTCCCACGAGGCTCTCCATAGTCGATGTGAAGCAACTTCGAATTATAGGGTGGCACTGTCTTTCCAGTTATTAGCATCAGAAGGATTTAGAATCGTGAAAACGGAAAAAGCACTCTTTGGGAAAGAGTAAGACAAAGCCAAAGGCAAATGATACAGTGAATGTATCCTAAACTCTGTACCACAGTACTGCTCGCTAAAAGCAATGAAATGTAAGCCATTTGCTTGGTGGGGCTCCTGAGATTTGTGGCCTCTACCTGGTGGTGGAAACTCCAGATACGTTCATATACTCTATTTACTCCTAAGGCAAAGGCAAAGTCCTTTGTTTCAATTTCCCCAGAAACTCCCAGCCAACCTAAGGGTCTCCTATCTTAGTACCAGAGGCATGAGAAATGGGAAACAGCAATTATGGAAATAAGAGCACCTCGTGGAATGAAGGGAAATAGATAGGATGGTGGAGGGAAGGAGGGAGGAGAGGGGAAGAAAGTGAGAGAGAAAGAAGAAGGAAGGGAGGAAAGAAGGAAGGAAGGCAGGGAGGAAGGAAGGAAGGGAAAGAGAGAAGGGGAAGAGAGAAAGAGGAAAGAAGGAACAAAGGAAAGGAGGAGTGGAGAAGAAAATGGAAGAAAAGGAAGACAGGAGGAAGGAAAGCGAAGCAAGGAAGGAAGGAAATAGATCTTAAGAAGCTTAGGGTCCAAGAAGAGTCAGGATACACCAATTCAATCCCAGTCTTAAATTTCAAATGCTCTTTGCTTCTGGAAAGCCATCAGGAGGAATCTATTTCTAAGAAATCGATCCCGGGGAGTTCCTGGCATGGCTCAGTGGTTAACGAATCCGACTGGGAACCATGAGGTTGCGAGTTCGATCCCTGGCCTCGCTCAGTGGGTTAAGGATCCGGGTGTTGCCGTGAGCTGTGGTGTAGGTCGCAGATGCGGCTCGGATCCCGTGTTGTGGTGGCTGTGGCATAAGCCTGGGGCTATAGCTCCAATTAGACCCCTAGCCTGGGAACCTCCATATGCCTAGAAAAGGCAAAAAGACCGAAAAAGAAAGAAAGAAATCGATCCCCCCTCCCCAGCCTCAAAACTGGGGGTCCAGCACAATTCAGCCAAACAAGCACCATGTGTCAAAGGTAGGAGTGATGCGTTCAAATGAGAACAATGGCTTTGGAAACTGGGAAACAACAGATTGCAAAGCCAAGAGGGGGCAGCATGGATGAGGATGGGGAAAGACGGTGAAAGGGGAGGAAAGAAAGCCAAGCACAGAATGACAAGAAAAAGCGGTTCTCAGCTTTTTCCCTTCCTTCCAGAACCACTGATAAGGTATATGGGATGACTTGGCCAACGGGGGGCCGGACGGGACCTGCCTATAGCACAGGGAATTCTACTCAGTATTCTCTGACAATCTATATGGGAAAAGGATCTGAAAAAGAATGGATGTGTATATCTGTATGACTGAATCCCTTTGTTGGACAGCAGAAATTATCATCACATTGTAAATCAACTGTACTTCAATAAAACTTTTAAAAATGAAAAAAATTTTAAAAAAAATCATCGCAGGTTCCTCTGTGAGCCACCCCTTTCCACCATCCCCCTCAGCCCTCCTTGAACAGCTGCCCTTCTATCACCTTGGAAATCTTATCAACACCCAGTTGTGGCAGAAAAAAGTGATGACGATATTTTCAAACTAGGGTTTTAACATGACTGAACTTCTCCTAAGTCTTTTAATAATTTGTATAAGAATGTGCCTGGCGGCACTGGGGTTCCCCTTCCATGCCAGCTACAAATTCCAAACAGGAGTCCTTGTTATTGTTGTTTGCCCCAGTTTAAGAGCAAAACCAATTCTCCCCTAAAACCTTCACTAAAATGTCTATGGTTTATAGATCCCAAAATGACCTGAAATATACTTTTAAAAAAAACCTTGAGTTTTGGAGTTGCCGTCGTGGCGCAGTGGTTAACGAATCCAAATAGGAACCATGAGGTTGTGGGTTCGATCCCTGCCCTTGCTCAGTGGGTTAATGATCCGGCGTTGCCATGAGCTGTGGTGTAGGTCGCAGATGCGGCTCGGATCCTGTGTTGCTGTGGCTGCGGCATAGGCCAGTGGCTACAGCTCCGATTAGACCCCTAGCCTGGGAACCTCCACATGCCGCAGGTGCGGCCCTAAAATGACAAAAGGCAAAAAAAAAAAAACCTTTAGTTTTGTATTTTTTTGTTTTCATGTTTTTTGGTTTTCCCTTTTTTTTCTTTTTAGGGCAGAACCCAAAAAGCATATTTAAGTTCCCAGGCTAGGGGTCAAATCAGAGCTGCAGCTGCCAGCCTCCACCACAGGCAGAGCAATGCGGGCTCTGAGCTCCATCTGCGACCTACACCACAGCTCACAGCAATGCCGGAAAACTAACCACTAAGCGAGGCCAGGGATGGAACCCACATCCTCGTGGATGCTAGTCAGGTTCGTAATCCGCTGAGCCACAGTGGGAATTCCTAAAAAGCCCTGAGTTTTTTTAAAAACTAGAGTGGAGGAGTTCCCTTCGTGGCTCAGTGATTAACGAATCCGACTAAGAACCATGAGGTTGCGGGTTCGATCCCTGGCCTTGCTCAGTGGGTTAAGGATCCGGCGTGGCCGTGAGCTGTGGTGTAGGTTGCAGACGCGGCTCAGATCCTGTGTTGCTGTGGCTGTGGCGAAGGCCGGCAGCTACAGCTCCTGTTAGACCCCTAGCCTGGGAACCTCCACATGCCGCGAGTGCGGCTCTACATAAAGGCAAAAAGACAAAAAAAAAAAAACTAGAGTGGAGAGGGTGTCCACTCATGGGAGTAGCCTGGCACGGGGGTGTCTGAGCCCGAGCAGGGCAGGGTGGGGGGCACCCACGGAGGGAGCACCCAGGATGCATCAGAGACCAGCCAGAGCGAGGAATGGGGGACACGAGAGGAGCCCCTGTGAAGGGACCCCCAGAAGTCCAATCAGGGAAAACCTAAGTATCAAAATAAACACTGCTACTAATGGATTATAATGCACTGACTGAAACAGGAAACCATGACTCCATATTGACATCAATAAACTCAAAGTTTAATGAGAAATACAGGATCTACGTCCTTTGAAAGTATCTCTCTATAAGACATTTACTAATTACAAAGGGGAAAATGAGTAACTTCCAGCAGGGAGGGCTGACAGATCCCAGCTTAACCAAGAGACCAGAGTTCCCGCTGTGGCATAATGGGATCAGCGCCGGGACCCAAGTTCAATTCCCCGTCCCGGCGCAGTGGGTTAAGGATCCAGTCATGCTACAGCTGCAGTATAGGCTGCAACTGCAGCTGAGGTCTGATCCCTGGCCGGGGACCCCCGTATGCCACAGAGCTGCCAAAAAAGAAAAAAAAATCAACCAAGAGACCAAGGCAAGGGAATATCACCAAAAATGGGATGGGTCCAAGCTGGGAGTTCTCTGGGAAGACACAGGGGGAAAGACACACCATCACCATTCAGTGTCTACCAGTTCTGCAGAACGCAGACCTGATCTCGAGAAAGCACCAAGCAAAGCCCAAATGAGGGACCTTCAACAAAACAACTGGCCTGGGCTCTTCAGAAGAGTCAAGGTCACAAGCTCCAAGACTCGGGGAGCTGTTCTGGTGTTCTGGACTGAAGGGACCAAGGACACGTGACAACTGAACTCAACTTGATGCTAACTGGGAACATCTATTAGTTGAAACGACACTGGGGACAAGTGACAAGAGCAGAACAGGACATGAGGAGGGGCTGCTGGTGACATATCAGCTCATTTCATGACTTGGAGCCCAGCAGAGTGGTTGCGCAAGAGTGTCCTTGCTTAAAGGAAAAAAAAAACCCATGCCTGGGGGCTAAAAGCAATTTACCCTCAACTGACTTAGAAAAAACAGAATTCTTTAAACTACACACACTGCCAACTTTTCCTGAAGTTTGGGGCAATTTCAAATTAAAAACAAAATTTTAAGCCAGATAGTTTATTTATGCAAAGTCACATACACAGGTGCAGAAGAGTTCACGTTACTCTGCACAAGGAGACCTAATTTAGCAAGTGATTTGCTATATTAAATATGAGAATTAATGAAGGAATGTATAAAACTTGTGAGTTTCATCTCAGGAGAAAAAACAAACAAAAGCCCTTTCGCCACAGGTGTTCGTGGGTTCTTTTGTCCTCACGGCAAAAGCTGAACCCTCAATCAGCAGCCTCAGCCAGGGCCCTGCTTTGTCTTTTCATGCCAAGCCCCCTCCCCAAGTGTTGTCAACACGGAGGGTACACGGAACACTCAGAAACACCTCCCGCCACCCAGGACACTGGCAGGAACCAAAGAACCAGGCCCAAAACACTGCCAAGTGTTCTGCCTGCAAAGTCCACGTTGTCACAGACTCTGAAAAGCCAGCTTCTAGTCCCCGATCCCCCACCCCCGGGCAGGCAGCTCCGTGACAGAACCACTTCGGGCCTCAGTTTTGTCATCTGCAAAATGCGGAGCTGGCTCAGTAACCTCTAACCCCGGTCGATTCCACCAGCAATTCCACGAGGCTTCCCCAGCCCTGGCCCCGTCCTTCCTTCGGGGAGCTCACGTTCAGCCGAGGGAGGGGGGCTCGGGAACAGACGTAGGGGGTAGTGATCTCATTTCTGAGCACAGATTTGATCCTGTTCAGGAAAGAGACAGCGTGAGACGGGGGTAAATCAGAAGAAGATAACAGTCTAAGCTGAATATTGAGGATAGAAGTGATGTGCTCCCCCATGCAGAATGAAGGGCTGGGGAGGGGCTTTCGCCAGATGATAGCCTAGCCGCTGCCCACAGTCGCCCTGCCCAACACAGTGGGGAGCTCTGGCGCCCCCTAGCCGTGCGACCTTGCGCATGTTACATAACCTACCCATTCCTTTTTTGTAAAAGGGAGCAAGTAACTTGAACCAGCCCATCCTTGAAGTTAGTTAAATGCTTTAAGCTATTCCAAATGCCTATAGTTAAATTGTAATCTATATTTAATTAATATATTTTATACCTAAGAGTATATAAAAATAAGATAACATTTAATTATTTTAAATATTTGATAATCCGGTCTCTATTTAATATGTTCTAAATGCCTTGTTCTCCGGCAGGGTTTAAAGCTTTAATACATTCTCCAGATGATCCTGGCACATAGTAAGTACTCGATTAATGTTCATGGATATTTATTACCTTTCTGTGGCTTATGAGGATTATAACTGGGTGCGGCTCGAGAAGTGGGTACAGGGTGTGTGTGTATGTGATGACGCTGAGGTTGCTGCAATTTGTGCAACCAGCCAGGACCAGATTAGCCGGCTGTCAAAGGCTGTGGGCACCAGAACGAGGAGTTTGAACTCGATTCGGTCAACAGTGGAGTCTGTTGTAGTCCTCGTTTAGAACCTATTGATTCTCAATTTCACACTTAGTTATCTGGCCTGACAACCAACAGTAAACTAAAGGCAGGACGTTCAAGGGACTAGTGGCTGCTGGGGAGGAAAAAGAAACTACATCAGATGTGAGAGCAGGAAATGAAGCCACCGTGAGCAAAGCGGTGCAGTTAACTCCAAAGCCTCACCTTTCTGGCCTGTCTGACCCCAAAATCCTCTCTTGACCAAATCTCAGCTTGGGAGGGAGGAAAAAAAACTGACCAAAAATTAAACAATGCTCCACATATTCTGTGGAAGATGACTGGGAAAGCATGAAATGTTTTAAATGCTTCCAAAATTATTATTAAAGATGAAAGATTTTGGGAGTTCCCATTATAGCTCAGCAGTTAACAGACCTGACTGGCATCCATGAGGACGCAGGTTCGATTCCCCCACCTCACTCAGTGGATTAAGGATCCGGCGTTGCCGTGAGCTGTGGTGTAGGTTGCAGACGCGGCTCAGATCCCTCGGTGCTGTGACTGTGGTGTAGGCTGGCGGCTATACCTCTGACTGGACTCCTACCTTGGGAACCTCCATATGCTGTGGGTGCAGCCCTAAAAAAAGAAAGACAAAAAAAAAAAGATGAAAGACTTTAGAATTTACAGGGTAAAAATTCTCTTATAAGGAAAAATCATGGCTGGAATTCTACACTCCTGGACAGGAAAGCCTGGCTGGAATTCTTCTGAAGTCACGAGAGCAGCTTCTCAAACAAGAGACGGTGACAATGTGGCCTTCTAACCCTAAAGGGCACGGTTAGAAGGGCACAGAAAAAGGAAAGAAAGATGAACATCAGGGAATTTCTGAAGTTAGCACCGATCCACAGAGGAGCCATCTGAAAAATCCAAATCTGATTGTAACTAGAATGTATCATCCATGACCAGATATTAATCCTGGCTCTTTAGGCAGGTTATAAATACATCAACAGGCTAAAAGGAAAGTTCCCCAGAGCAGCACTGAAAACAAACCAAGTCCCTTCTTCCCCTTTCGTGAAACGCTCATGAACCCCAAAAGTAAAAGCTAATCTGGAATTCAGATCAAGTATCCAGCTACCAAGTCAACCCCCTGTCAAGGTCTTTCTAAGAGACACACTTCACCTTTAGAAACCCTTAAGATGAAGTTTATAAGATGCAACGGTGTCCGAGACATTAAATCGATTCCTTCTTCACCTGGGAAGCAAGGAAAAGGCAGCGTCCCAACCCGGTCACAGATAAGTGGGTCACGGGTCGGTGTCACGGCCAATGGAAAACAGACCACAGACCACTGACCACTTTCAGAATCTACAGCTGACACGTCCCTGGAGACCTTCTAGGTACTCCCTTCTCCTGTTTTTTACCCACCAAAGGCTGAGAAGCCAGAATCTGGAGAGAGAAAACCTCCAAAAGACTGACAAGAGCAATCATAAACCTTTAAGTATATGACGCCACTGAAATTTGGAGTTGTATGCTTGCTTGCGTGCTTGCTTGCTTTTTTCTTTTTTAGGGCCATACCTGCAGCATATGGAAGTTCCCAGGCTAGGGGTCCAATTGTAGCCACAGCCACATCAGATCTGAGCCACATCTGTGACCCACCACTTACGGCAATGCCGGATCCTCAACCCACTGAGCAAGGCCAGGGATCAAACCCGCATCCTCATGGATCACAGTCGGGTTCTTAACCCGCTGAGCCACAACAGGGACTCCGGGGCTGTATGTTAAAAGACTCGGCCCATCTAGATGAAAAACTGCCTTGGGTGACATTGCTTTGTTGAGAATCTTCCGGATGGTTACAAAGCTACCAGCTCCCCCCCAAAAGAAGTCCTGGAAATTTACCAGCATGGCAGTTAAATCAATATCCCAAACTTACAACCTAGGCATATCTGACCTCTGAGAACCCAGCTTCACCAGCTCCCTTTCAGGATGGGAAACTAACCTCTCCCACATGGAAACTCCTAGCGACTGCGTTATCTCCTAACAATTTAGTGACACCAAAATGACAAAGCGGGCCGGGGTGATCCCATGAACACATCCAACAGCCCTGAAGGAAGGGTTACACAACAGTGCAGGATGGGATGGGAGCAGGGAGGAGAACCCCACTGACACTGTTCATTGAAGGAAAAAAAAGAAAAAGAAATACCTGTTGAAGGTGGTCTATGTCAAAATGTCTATTTATACAGCAAAGTATCATCTGCATTTTTAGACACTTACGTTTAGCTCGGTGGCTGGCACGGTGCGATCCCTCTGACAAAGGACCGCATTACAACTTTTCTTTAGAGAAAATGGAGTCAACCTGTCTTAACACGTCTGCAGCACCTGCGCCGGCTTGGCGGGACTCTCTCACAATATGCAAATCAGGAACCACCAATGCGCTGGCGCTGGAACAAGGAAGAAAACCTGGATTCCCTCAGCCCTGGGTCTTCACCGTCAGGAAGTGGTTTCTGACATTTCTTTGTCGATGCAGTAAGAGGAACGTGGCCAAAATGTGCTCACTTGGGGGAATGAACATGCTCCAAAGCAAGAAAGGAGGTCTAGGGAGTTCCCTTCGTGGCTCAGTGGTTAACGAATCCGACTAGGAACCACGAGGTTGCTGGTTCGATCCCTGGCCTTGCTCAGTGGGTTAAGGATCCGGCGTTACCGTGAGCTGTGGTGAAGGTCGCAGACGCGGCTCGGATCCCGCGTTGCTGTGGCTGTGGCGAAGGCCGGCAGCTACAGCTCCTGTTAGACCCCTAGCCTGGGAACCTCCATATGCCGCGCGTGCGGCCCTAGATAAGGCAAAAAGAAAAGAAAAAAAAAGAAAGGAGGCCTTGAATTGAGCTCCTAATTTTCCAAAAACGGAAGGGACCCCACCTAGGGAACAATTCATATCACTAAGAAATTGTTTTCTCTTTGAGGACACCACCCAGTGAAAGATGAAGCTTTAAACATGGAGGTGAGGAGTTCCCATCGTGGTGCAGCGAAATGAATCTGACCAGGAACCATGAGGTTGCAGGTTCGATTGCTGGCCTCACTCAGTGGGTTAAGGACCCAGTGTTGCCGTGAGCTGTGGTGTAGGTCGTGGACGCAGCTCGGATCTGGCGTAGCTGTGGCTGTGGCATAGGCCGGCAGCCGTAGCTACGATTGGACCCCTAACCTGGGAACCTCCATATGCTGCGGGTGTGGCTCTAAAAAGCAAAAAAAAAAAAAAAAATTAAAAAATAAACACGGAGGTCAAGTCACTCCCAAAATGCCTACCGAGATTCCTGGTGACCCAGGGTACAGAATCTGGCCCGGATGGCCATGACATGTTATCCATCAACGAAGAGCAGTCATCCTCTGAGAACTAGGGGGGCCAGGGGGCCACCTTCCTCTTGACTCAATCATCTAATTCTTCGTGGAAGGGCCGGGCTGGGAGGGAGGGAGTTGGAATTGAACAGTGACTGAGAAGCTGGGCTCCAGGGCCAGGAAGACTATTGGGTGAGTCTCTTAGCATCCCTAAACTTCAAATTCTCATCCGTTCTAATGGTTCTTCCTAGTAATGTCTTACCATCCCCCCCACCCCCGGGTGAGCAATGATAGTTAAATGCAATAAAATGCAAAAGCCTGATCAATAAAATTTACTATCGTTAGCATCTACCATTCAGCACATAATGTCAGAGCCTCAGCAAAGAGTAGGAAAACTCACAAATCCTGAGATTTCAGGGGTTCCAAAGAGACCCTCCTCGTTCACAGAACATACTCCCTACCCGGCTGAATAGTAAGCCCCAAATCCACTGTTAGATGTTGTTTTCTTAGTTATTTCTCAAGAAACATCTGTCTTTCAGAAAAGTAAACTTGAGGCTTATCGGTATGAAGTGCTCACTGAATGCACAGATAATTAAGAGGCCACTTTTTCAAACAACAAACTGAAGCTGGGAGATGTCCACTAAACTGCCTGGGTTCTTGGACATAGCTGAGTAGGCATTCAAACATACATCTATCTGACTCTAGATACATGGCCTTTTGCTATAGAATTCTGCCAGATGCTAGGAACTGCATTTCTTCTTAGGGGAACGTTTTTATAGCTACAGAGAGTCAAAGGAAGAAGTGAGACTATGAAAAAAATTCTGTAAGGAACGAACAAGGTGGGGCAGGGAACAGAAAGGCGTGTCAGGATGCAATTTAATGAAGGTAGAGCAACTCCATGAGAGAAAACTCAGCAATCTTCTCAAACCCACATCACACATCACCTTTAAATTATAGCAGCTACTCATTGGCTCAGTGCAAAAAAGAATATTTATATGCAAAGAGTACATCCTATATCTTATTTTATAAGATGCAGCAAGCTTAAACTGAACTCTTCTTGCAATACTCCAAGAGTGGTGGAGAAGCAAGATTTTCAGGTAGAAATTATTTTTTTCTAAGAATTTGAAGACACTGATTTGGGGCACATATTTGCTTTGAGTGTTGGTGATAATTCCAGAAATTCGATAAATTACTTTCCCCAAAGATTAACACAAAATACCCACAAAAAAGTACTTCTGAGGGGAGAAGAGGGCAACACCAGCTACATCACTGAGCTCTCTTCGCGAGTATTTTTTTTTTAACCACTTTTACTTTAATAACAGATCCTGACACTTGAGTTTTAATGGTATTCCGCGTCTTCGTGGAGACTCCCATCTGGGTTCCAAAAAGCCAACATTTGCAACATTTGTAAGTGAACAGAATGTTGGTTCACAATATAGAGAAAAGAAAGAGAGATTGTTCTTTTAATGTCATTTATGATGTGTGGGGGCAAAATAATTTATACCAAAAAAAAAAAAGGAGATAAACAGACTACATTTAAAAAAAAATAAATGAGGCAGATGCTTTTAAAACGAGAACATTACCACGCCCGGAGTGCTCATCTCTGCTTGTTAAATGAAGCCAGGATGGACTGATTCTGAGAAATTTTTTTTTTTTTAATCTTTTTAGGGGCCCATCCACTGCCTACGGAGGTTCCCAGGCTAGGAGTTAAACCAGAGCTGCAGCTGCCAGCCTATGCCACAGACACAGCAACGCGGGATCCAAGCCTCATCTGTAACCTACACCACAGCTCACGGCAACGCTGGATCCTTAACTCACTGAGTGAGGCCAGGGATCGAACCTGCATCCTCATGGATGCTAGTCAGATTCATTCCCACTGAGCCACAACGGGAACTCCTCTGAGAAATTCTCAAGGAAGTATAAAGTGTGATTCTTCTTTAAGGTGAACAAACAATTCAACCACCACTAAGAGTACTGATTATTGCTGACTGAGGTTTATGCTATGCATTTTACACATGCAAAGTCATCCTCTTCACAATAATCCTGGAAGAAGGAGATTATCATTATCAGAATCATTTTACAGATAAGGAAAATGAGTCTAGGGCCCCTTAAGTCTCTTATCTAAAAGTGCTTCAATGGGAGTTCCTGCTGTGGTGTAACAGGATTGGCAGAGCCTCTGCAATGCAGGTTCGATCCCCACCCGGATCAGACACGGCAAATGCAGCTCAGATCTGATCCCTGGCCTGGGAACTCCATATGCCAGCGGTTGGTGGAAGGAAGGAAGGAAGGAAGGAAGGAAGGAAGGAAGGAAGGAAGGAAAAGAGCCTAAGTGTGACATGGTGAAGATGACACTGATCCTTACTTAGCTACAGAGGGGGAAAAAGAGACTGAATATAGGAGTTCCCTGGTGGCTTATCAGGTTAAGGATCCAGCATTGTCACTGCTGTGACTCTGATTACTTCTGTGGTGCGATCCCTGACCCAAGAACTTCCAGATGCCAGAGGTATAGCCAAAAAAAGAGAGAATGAATATAGAAAAAAAAATCAGGAGAGCCTTCAAGAGTAGGATTTAAACTTATTTTCACAACTGTGGCTAAGTGATGACTTGAGATAGGCTGTGAAGACATTAAAATGTTAGTGGAACCAGTGGACTCTTAGAGCTTTTTTATAAGGAAGGAAAAGGGCCAACACAGTCAAAACAGATCGTGAAAAGAAAGCATGAATTTCTTTCAATTGCTCCCACTGCCCTAAATATATAGTAAAACAAGCAGAGCAGACATCCGTTTTATCAAACTGGGACCCATATTTTTCATCTCAACTCAGCGTACAGATGTAGAGCCTGCTTTCTTTTCTATTCCGTTCCATCACATTGTTTTTATAACGTTGGCCCCAAAGCACTAAAATTATTTTATAAACCCCAAAAGGTTCTCAACCTTCAGTTAAAAGTCACTGCCCAGGTGGAAATTACAAGTTTCCACATGAGGCTATTGGCACCTTTTTTTTTTTTTAAACATTCACGCTTTTAAAGGGCAGGGGACACACTGCCCTGTTCACTTTAGCAATTTTGCAGAGGCCCTGGCAGTTGACCTCATACAAAGGCTCTCAGCACAGGACCGGCCCTAGAGAACTTTCAAAGGCCTTTGAACCTTCCGGAACTGGAGACGAAATTATGGGCATGCGCATATCTGCATTTGTATCAGGAGCAGTTCCACGGATTTTACCAGTTCTTTGAATGAATGGGATCCATGAATGTATTTATTTTGTGAAGGTCACCAAGCCTGGCAACAAAACCACCTAAAGCTTCCCTTATATAGAAATGAAATTAACACGCTGGGAGAGGGAGTTCCCTTCATGGCTCAGTGGTTAATGAATCCGACCAAGAACCGCGGGGTTGTGGGTTCGATCCCTGGCCTTGCTCAGCGGGTTAAGGATCCGGCGTTGCTGTGAGCTGTGGTGTAGGTTGCAGACGTGGCTCGGATCCCGCGTTGCTGTGGCTGTGGCGAAGGCCGGCAGCTACAGCTCCTGTTAGACCCCTAGCCTGGGAACCTCCATGTGCCCCGAGTGCGGCTCTACATAAAGGCAAAAAGACAAAAAAAAAAAAAAAAAAAACACGCCGGGAGAGCAGACCACCCCAACCAAGATGGCCATGAAATGATGTTGCGAAACAAAGAGTAGCAATTTAGCAGGATTTAGAGAAGATTCATTCGCTTCTTCCATACACTGGGTACCGACCAAGAGAGATGAGCCCTATTAAGATTCTAGGTGTTAAAACAGCAGAGGGGGTTAAACTAGAGGGTCCGCAATGCCCTTTGTGGTGTCCAAGTGCTGTAACACTAGGCTTCTGAAATCTGCAGAATTAAAGACGGTCACCTGTCCAGCAGAGACTAGCAGAATGTTAGCTAATTGCTTTTAACATCATTGCTTCCTCATTGCTTATTTCTAATTAAACAGCGGAAATATCTCAAGGAAAGGCTGGCACTGATTTAGACAACCGTGAAGCTGTAGCCACCCTGAGATGCAAAGGGGAGACCATGTCCATTTCACAAAGGGGAGCATTTTATGGGAAGTAATGTGAATGTCTATTAAAACACAAACACAAAATAATATATATAGATGTGTGTGTGTATATATATATATATATATATATATGTATGTATGTATAGGTATGACTGAGTCACTCTGTTGTAGAGCAGAAATTGGCACAACACTGTAAATCAATTATACTTTAATCAAAAATAAATAATAATAAAACACGGATGTGGCCTTCTCCACATCCTACGTCTGGGGCACAATCAGCCCTCTCACTGAAAAGGAATCAAGACCCCAAGTGGTTCGCTTTTATCCAGTCAAAGGTGACAAAATAACTGTGTTTTGGAACTTGATAGCATTCGGCTTGATAGAACAGGTGTTTCCTGAGGTTTCCTTCTATGGGGAAGATTCATGCACAGTAAAGCAGAGAAAACCCCCCGGCCTCGCTGACCAGTTGGGCTGCTCTGGGGAGGCAGTCACTCACCTGGCTTGGGAGTGACCCCCGCATGCCTAGCTCAAGCCACCACGCTCCCCTCCCTTTGGGATCTTCCAGCCCCATGGAGAACCCCGAGTCTGACCCACTCTGGATCACGTGGTAGGTAAAACTAGAAGGAAATCTTAGTAGGAAGGATGCCTACTGTTGTCCAAGGCTAGGTCCGTCTGCATAGGTGGTCAAGTCCATCTAATTCTTCCAGCCAAGAATTTTAAGAATCTTACTGTCCGCTCCTTCTAAGCCACAACCTCCAGTCCCACATTTATCAATACGGAAGCTGAACTCCTGCTCTCTGCCTGCTGACACCTCCATCTCTCCCAGTTGGTTCAGAACTTGGGCAGGGAGAGAGCTTTTCAAATCCCCATTGGCTGGGTCCTTTCCACGCTCTGAATCTCAAGTGGGTGGACAGCACTCGAAAGCCCGTACTTGACTCAGCTGTTACATTGCAATTTTAGGACAGATTACATGTGCCAACTTGGTCAGACAACTATACTCCATATCCTCATTCTTTCTTTTTTTTTTTTTTTTTTGCTTTTTAGGGCCACACCTGCGGCATATGGTACTCCCCAGGCTAGGGGTAGAATCAGAGCTGTAGCTGCCAGTCTATGTCACAGCCACAACAACACGGGATCCAGGCCATGTCTGCAACCTACACCACAGCTCACGGCAACACCAGATCCTTAACCCACTGAGCAAGGCAGGAGTCGAACCCGAATGCTTGTGGATGCTAGTCGAGTTCATTACCGCTGAGCCACGGGAACTCCCATATCCTCATTCTTAAGCAGCTCCATCCCACAGAGAAACCAAAGCATGTAACCACTGACCCAGTTCAAGAGGGGAGGGTATTTATCTTCAGGTTAACACCCAGTGGCAGAACTAATGGCAGAGCTACAGGGTGGAGTTCACCAAGAATTTGGGTGGTTACAGTTCCCACGTCTCTGCAGAGAAAGTATTTCAATCGATAGTTCAAAGTCGGTTTCCAGAATAACAAGTATCCCAGTGTAAGTGTTTTGGTACATCTTCTAAAGGCTTTAAGTTCAGGATGAATTATCAATGGTTAATAAGCAGTCAAGAGACTCAACTCTGCAGATATAAAATAATGACCCAAGAACTCAAAACCAATGTTCTACGTAGATTTTCTGTTCCCAACGCTAGTCAGCAAAACCTGCCCATTTCATCATGTCTACATCCAATAGAATTTCATACTTGGGAAATAAATCTTGGGGCTCTGAGACTGGGAGGAAAAAGTTCGGTAGATAAATCTTCTGGACATTATCTGAACATTATCTTGACAACGTTATTAGAAAAAAAAATCAGATTCGGCCTGGATTCCCATTCAAAACATGTCCATTTGTGTCTTGACATTACAAAACGGTCTCCGTCGTTGAACCAAACTTTCTATGTCTCTAGGGCTTTAGTTTCAACTCACGTGCCTTTGCGTTATTATGACAGCACAAATGTGAGTGGGGTTTTTCCTGGAGCTCTAATTTCTGCTGCTCTACATGCTAAATGCCCAGATGGCAAGAAAAGTAAATCATCCTTAGGAAAGACGGAATTGATAAACAATAATAATAATACACATTCAAAAGTAGCTCAATTGGTATATATAAGGATCTGCTTGAGTCCCTGTTTTCAAAATGCTTGAAGCACATACTTACAAAGAGAATTGCTGAGTCATATGGTAATTTTATGCTTAATATTTTGAGGAACTACCAAACTCTTTTCCACAGCAGCTGCACCATTTTACATTCTCGACAGCAATGTACAAGGGTTCCAATTTCTCCATATGCAGCCCAACACTTACTATTTCCCTTTTTTTTTATTAAAGCTATTCTAGTGGGTGGGAAGTGGTATCTTACTGTGGTTTTGATATCTGTTTCCCTAACGATGTTGAGCATCTTTTCATATGCTTATCTGTCTGTCATATGTCTATTTTCTTTGGAGAAATGTCTATTTGTCCATTTCTTAAATTGGGTTGTTTTTGCTGTTGTCATCGAGTTTTATGACCAGTGCTTATAGCAGCATGAGTCACAACAGTGAACAGGTGAAAACATAAATATCCATTGGGAGATGAATGGATAAACAAAATGTAGGATGTATATGTAATAAAATATTTTTCAGGCCAAAAAGGGAATGAATTACTGATATACGCTACAACATGAAAGAACCTTGAAAACATTATGCTAACTAAAATAAGCCAGTCACAAAAAGACAGATATTCTTCTTACAAGAGGAATTGCCTATCTGGAACAAGCAAATTTATAGAAATAGAATGTAAAATAGAAGTTGGAGGAGGGGGTGTTATTACTTAATGGGTACAGAGTTTCTGTTTGGAATGAAGAAAAATCTCTGGAAAATGACAGTGGTAATGGTTGTATAACATCATAAACACTTAATTCTGCTGAAATGTTCACTCTGAATTGTTTACAATGGTAAAACCTGTGTGATATACATTTTACCAAAAAAAGGAGCTTGATTTTGTTCACTTTATACTTCTAAATATAATTTGTCCAAAAAATAGTCAGGACATGACAGAAGGGTGGTTTGAGGCAAGGATGGTTGAGTCAGGGGGGCCTTGAGGCAGTTGTGAAGAGGAAACAGCTTTCAGGTTAGGTGGTATCAAGCTCCCAACACTTTCAGCTCTACAGTGATCCACGTGCTACAGTGGGTAAATCCTCTCAGAGCCTCCTTAATTACAGGATGAAAAAGGAGGGGAGAATGACCTCAGATGGTTACCGCAGGGATACAGGAAGTTACCTCTCTGAAATGCCCAATGCAGGGACAGACCTAAGGAGAGTCTCAGTAAGTTTAGAAGGCCTGCCTCTTTCCTAAAACTGAAGACTTCTCCACATGATTTGAGCCCAGTCTACACATTGCCCTCTCAGAGTATGTTATTCTTCATGCTTTTTAATCTGTGTTTTTTAAATATTTCATGACAGAATTTTAAAAGCAAGTAAAAATTGCTCCTTACCTAACACACTGATGTAACCAAATTGATGGACTTAAGCACAGAAAAACATTAACCTTCCCTGACATCCTTCAAAAAGCAAGTCAGCAGAGGGGGACAAAAGAAGTCTAGAAGGAAATACGCTAAATATTGATAGTGGGTACCTCTTGGAAGCAGGTCAAGGGATAGTTTTTTTTGTTTTGTTTTTTGGTTTTTGTCTTGTTAGGGCCATACTTGCGGCATATAGAGATTCCCAGGCTAGGGGTCGAATCAGAGCTGTAGCTGCTGGCTTACACCACAGCCACAGCAACACCAGATCTGAGCTGCGTCCACGACCTACACCACAGCTTATGGCCACACCAGACCCTTAACCCACTGAGCAAGGCGAGGGATTGAATCTGCATCCTCATGGATACTAGTCAGATTTGTTTCTGGTGAGCCACAATGAGAATTGTGGCCAAGGGGTAGTTTTGATTGTCCCCTTTTTGCTTGTCTGTATACTGGTTTTTCTATAATAAATGTACATGATCATTTTTGTTTGTTTGTTTGTTTTTTGGTTTGTTTGTTTGTTTGTTTCCCCACTCCTTTCCCTCTCCCTTGGCAACCACAAGTCTGTTCTCCAAGTCCGTGATTTTCTTTTAGGTGGAAAGGTTCATTTGTGCAGTATATTAGATTCCAAATATAAGTGATATCCTATGGTATTTGGCTTTCTCTTTCTGACTTACTTCACTTAGTATGAGAGTTTCTAGTTGCATCCATGTTTCTGCAAATGGCCTTATTTTGTTCTTTTTTATGGCTGAGTAGTATTCCATTGAGTATATATACCACATCTTCTTAATCCATTCATCTGTCGATGGACATTTAGGTCGTTTCCATGTCTTGGCTATTGTGAACAGTGCTGCAGTGAACATATGGGTGCATGTGTCTTTCTCAAGGAAAGTTTTGTCCGGATATATGCCCAAGAGTGGGATTGCTGGGTCCTATGGTAGTTCTATGTATAGTTTTCTAAGGTCATTTTTTACTATCATATACGAAAGAGAAAGAAAAGGCTAGCTCAGGTCCTTCTCTCAGGTCCTCCTTGCTCCTTCTTCCCCTCCCCACCAGAGCCCATCACTCGCGCTCTGTGTATGCCACCTGCCTCATCGAGATGTAGAAGATGGGTCTAGCTCACATTCACCGGAGGTGTACCAGTGCCAAGCTAAACCCTCTAAATCCTGACACATGCAACCCCATCAACGATTTGCAATAACTCTACGAGGTGGGTACCTTCATCCCTCATCTTACAGGAGAAGCAACTGAAGCCCCAAGAGGGACAGTAAGTTGCCCGCGGTCACCCCAGTCATCTGGGCCGGAGCTGGTGTTCCTCCCAGGCAGTATGGCTCCTGAACTGCCACTCATGCTCTCCAAGATGCCCTTCTATTGCTGGCACTGCCTTTCTGTTTGTCACGACGCCATGACTTTCTGTCACCTCAGCCACACTGTGAGACGGGAGCTGCATTCAATGAATCTCCACCTGCTAGCCATACTCAGTTCTCTAGTCCATCTACCGAACTGTTAGCTGTTCAATGCCGTGTCCCAAACCAAAAGAATCCCCCCCCTCTTTTTTTTAGGGCCTCACCTACGGCATATGGAGGTTCCCAGGCTAGGGGTCGAAGGGGAACTCTAGCTGCCAGCCTATACCACAGCCACAGCAACACAGGATCCGAACCACATCTGAGACTTACACCACAGCTCTCAGCAACACCGGATCCTTAACACACCGAGCAAGGCCAGGGATCAAACCCGCATCCTCATGGATACTTAGTCAGGTTTGTAACTTGCTGAGACCCAATGGGAACTCCCCCAAAAGGATTTTCTAAATGACCAGCATATAACACGTACACCTCTATTTCTACTTCTCTAAGGGTAGTAAGCAGTCACTGACGGAGCAAAGCATGGCTCGCTGGTCCTCCCACGGTGCTCAGGCATGACCCCCTCAGCTGTGAAGCAGCCAGAAAGCAGGAAACTCAGGTTCGCCAGCAAAGTTCTCGAGAGAGCACTAGACGCAGTTCTGGCCTTCACGGCTAAAGTTAAGAAACACGAGAAGAGTGATAGAGAAGCTGGGAAAAAGTAGTGCTGTAGGCATACCAAGAGAGGAAACAGAAGAAAAGGGACCAGACCTCACTGCAAAGCTCATAAGGGTCATCTACTGCAGCTAACAGAGCTCCACAAACAAGAAGTGGAGGAAACTGGCTTCAAAGGGGTTAAATCCAACAAAAGTTTAATAGGAGAAAAGATAGACTTCTTGGAGTTTTTCCCACTGTGGCACAGTGGGTTAAGGATCCAGCACTGCTGCAGCTGTGGTGTCGGCACAGCTACGGCTCAGATTCAGTCCCTGGCCCCGGTACTTCCATATGCTGCAGGTGTGGCCCCCAAAAACAATCTTTTAAAAACTCCGATATTCCTCATATGGCTCCTGTCTAAGAGCAGGGAAATGATGACAAAAACAAGAAAGTTGACAATTTGGGGGAGACTGACCATAATTCACACACTGGAGAACTATATTGATCTTCTTCACAGTTCTAGAGAGAAAGTACTTATACCCCAAATTAGAAAGTCCTTATTCAAATCATGGAGAGAGTTCAGGTGACTTATCTAAGGTCACAGAGCTAGTCAACGGTAGAACTATGATTTTTATTCCCGGTGTGCTACTCTTAGCCTTCTTTTCAGTCGCTGTTTTTCGGAGAGTTATATCACAATTCAAGGAGTCCCTCCATAGGGCCCTCGACATGGCTGTGAGCAAAAGGGATTAACTATCCAACTTGAAAGCATGGCCTTAACGCTGAAGGCAACGAATTTTGCTTGTTTTGGCTTTCCAACAACCAAGTGGATTGCTAAGTCATGACTTTGCTGCAGTTATTTATGTCTTTCAGGAACATTCCAGCTACGTCCTTGCCCACTAGGGCTCTTAACAGCCCAAAGAAATCCCACAACTGTGGATTAAGAAGAAATGGCTCTTTCCACTACAGTTCCACTGCAGTAAACAAAGAACACACCGCAGAGCTCCTGTCATGGCTCAGCGGAAAAGAATCTGACTGGTATCCATGAGGATGTGGGTTCGATCCCCGGCCTCACTCAGGGGGTTAAGGATCTGGCATTGCCATGAGCTGTGGTATAGGTCACAGACACGGCTCGGCGGATCTGGCCTTGCTGTCGCTGTGCAGCAGCCAGTTCAGCCCCTTTTATAAATAAATAAAAGGACACAACAACACTACAACAATTAAATAAAAGAACCCAAGCATTTTTGATAGTTCAATAGTCCTAGATAACAGTCATGGAAGCTCACCTTCTCACAAGGTATGCTTTTGAAATTAACTCAGACGGACCTTCACCTAAACTAATACATTTATCTTTTATTCTTGGAAATAAGGCAATCTCTCTACCTTTGAAGTCATCAAAATAGAAAGAAGCTAGCAATCGGTGGGTTGGAGGTGTCACAGGGAGGTGGCATTCAAAGAATCCATACTTCTCAACATGTTTCCATTATATTGTGTATTTCCACATACAACTCTAAAGAAGGCAATATTACATTATAAAGTTAATAATGTACTTTATATTGGAATTGGGGTTTTTTTTTTTTGTCTTTTTGCCTTATCTAGGTCCGCACCACGGCATATGGAGGTTCCCAGGCTAGGGGTCTAACAGGAGCTGTAGCTGCCGGCCTACACCACAGCCACAGCAACGTGGTATCCGAGCCGCATCTGCAACCTACACCACAGCTCACGGCAACGCCAGATCCTTAACCCACTGAGCGAGGCCAGGGATCGAACCCGCAACCTCATGGTTCCTAGTCAGATTCGTTAACCACTGAGCCACGACAGGAACTCCCGGGGAATTTTTTTTAAATAGAGATAAAAACTCTATTTAAAAAGAAGTTCACTTCTCTGCAAGCTGTGTACCTTGCACCATTCTCCTGGGCTGCCAGGGCGTGCCTCTCCCGACTGCCAGGTGGCGTCCCCTTAGAGAATGACCCCGACTCTGGCCGCAGAAGGACCATGGCTGTGCATATAAACACCCTGATCTTGGCAAAAGCCAGATCCTTCACTCTCCTCCCACAGGTGAGTGGCTGAATTCTCCACCAATCAGTGACATGACCACAACATTTTCCCATTTGGCTTTTTTTTTTGTTCTGTTCCATTTTTTTAAACCAATGGCCTCATTTATCAGTATTGAACTCCAAGAAGCTTCTTCTGGAGAAAGACATGGTTCTCTTGCCTTCCGGTTGACCCGATTCACTTGGGAAGCTTTCCGGAGGAAGAGGGTTAAGTGAAGGGGAGGTCCCCGGCCCCTAAATGAGAGCTACCCTTTACCAACCTGGAAGGCAGCTGACAATGAAAAGGGAACTCCCTCCCTGGTGGCCTAGAAGGGGGAGGATCTGGTGCTGTCTCAGCTGTGGCTCTGGTTTGATCCCTAGCCCGGGAACTTCCACATACCACAGGCACTGCCAAAAAAAAAAAAAAGAAGGGAAAGGAAAAGAAACAATGCCTTTGGTCTTAAAGGGCTCACTCAGTACCACCAGAAAATAAAAAAAAAGAAAGAAAATAAGGAGGAAGAGAGGAAGGAAGAAAATAAAGGAAGGAAAGAAATAAGGGAAGGAAGGAAGGGAAAGAAAATGGAAAAAGAAATAAGGGAAGGAAGGAAGGAAGGAAGGAAAGGAGGGAGGGAGAAGGAAAGAAATAAGGAAAGGAAAGAAGGAAGGGAGAGAGGGGAAAGAAAATACAAAGAAATAAGGAAAGATGGGAGGGAAGGCTGGGAGGGAAGTGACGGAGGGAGGGAGGAAAGAAAAAGGAGCTCCCTACCTGTCGGAATACTAAACCAAAAAGATGAAAAAAATCAAACAATCTTATCAGTCAACTCTACTACGCTTCAGTCCACATTATGAGATGCCAGATGATCCACAATTAGCCCATGAACTAGGAAGAAAGAAGTCCTCTGAAATGGTAATACTGAAAAGCAAGTCCCTAGAGCCCAGGATATTTCCCCCTCCCTGTAGATGTGCATAAATATACACTAACCACCAGGTAATACTTGCCAAGGATTTAAGATGCTAGATGAAAGGCATTCGTGAAATGCAAAATGCCGGTTAGCGTGCTGGACCCAGAGGCTGTCCCTCTAAGTTCTTTGCAGTGGTGATTAAAGCCATCCCCCTCCATCCCTTCCCTACCTTCCAGTGATGGGAGGTTTAATTAATGTACACTTGGGGTTTTAAGATCCCTAGATGAAAAGGGGACCAGATGTCAAAGTTATTATTATTCTGTTCAGAGTACCCTGGTAAACCAACATCTGTGGACAAGTTTACCACATGCCACTTAAAAATGGGCCAGCACAGTTCAAATACCACACAATTTAGGTGGGGATTTTTGAAAGGCTCAGAGCACCACCAGCTGTGTTCAGGCCATGATGTAGATAGCTCCAAAGAGAAGGGAACACCCACGACAAAAATGGCCCACCTTTTACAGAATCAAATTATGATCAGACTGAAGGCAAACGGGGTGCGTGAAGCAGAAACAAAGTCAAACCTGAACACAGGCCAGAAGTTCCCTGGGATGAGATCCCACATCAAGCAGCTTTTGGAAAGAAACAAAGCGGGGCGGGGGGGGGGGGGCATGGAGAGAGAAAGGAAGGAAGGGAGGGAGGGAGGAAAAGAAAAGAAAGAAAGGTACTCTCAGAGCAAAACAAGAGCTAAATATACTAGAAGAAAATTTTTCTGTTTTGAAGGTAAATGAAACATCAGACTGCAGAGAACTCCAAATAATCTTCAAGCATTTCTCAGGTACTCTTGAACCCATTATGGAACTCAGCAGCTAACTACCTTGGCATGACGAAAGTTCTTTTTCTCATCAGCTAAGAAGAAAAGATTTGCAGCTAGAGAAGTAAACAAATGAACAAACAAACAAAACCTTATCAATAAAGACCCAACAGCGCCAGTGGGATCAGGGCTGTGAGCTGCTATAACAAAGCCTAATCACTGCTCAGACAGATGATTACTGGCCACAAGGGTCAGAATGAGAAGGCTGCCCAACTTACTCTCCACGCTGCAGCCAGAAGTTCCCTATTAAAACCTAAATCAGGAGTTTCCGCTGTGGAGCAATGGGTCAAAAGTCCTACTGCTTCTGCTCAGGTCACTGTGGAGGTGTGCGTTCCATCCCTGGCCCGGGGACACAGTGGGTCAAGGATCCGGCATTGCTGCACCTGACGCATAGGTCGCAACTATGGGCTCGGATTCGATCCCAGCCTGGGAACTTCTATGTGTCACAGGTGTGCCAATTAAAAAAAAAAAACCCTAAATCAGATCGTACCTCCCACCCACAGTCCTCCAAAGGCCTCTCATCTCAGCAAGTCCCACTGGCTCCTCCTCATTCCCTCACCCCCTGAAATCTTTGCTCCAAAGTCACCCATACAATGGGGACCTTCTTCACCCCCCCCATTTAAGTTCAAACCCCCGACACTTCCTAGCTCCCTTCCCTGCTTCCTGGTGCTCCATTGCCAGGATACCTGCCAACACACGCCATGTTTTAACTACTCATCATTGTCAATCTCCCACCCTCAGAATGTCCAGCCATACATGCTGAGATTCTTCTGGGTCATCCTCACTCCCGTAGCAGCAGTACCTAGAATTGGGAACGGCCCAGAGTGAGGTGCTCAATACATATTTGTTGAAGACATGAAAAATGACTTTGCAAAACTAAGAGGCAACCTGCAAGGAGAAACACTGATCTAAACTTCCAGAAAACTCTGGCTGTCATCGCTTAGCTCCCTATTAATGTGCTGTGCTCATGGATCACCTGGGAGCTCCCCAATGAGAAAGGCAACAGCATCAAGGCAGGACTGGGCCGTTGCTGGCCAGACTACAGGACTTTCAAATACTCTCAAAGCCCACCTCCTCTTTGAACATGCCCAATACAAGGAAGGCTTGGCTCATGGAGAATCTACCAAAGGAATCAATTCATCAAAAACTGCATCTTTAGAGTCAATGACAATGGCATGATGCGTGATCAGGAGGAAGAGAAGAGGAACCTGAAGGCAATGCTGGGAAAACCAACCCTCATCACATCCCAGTTCTCTGAATACGGGAGCCTCGTGCTTGATAAGACATTCTCCACATTGTCCACCACCTGCTGTCCCCGCAGAAGGGCTGCAAGGGCTTCTGGGAAGTAACGTACCTCAAGGGACATTTTATAGGACACCATGAAGAGAAGTCACAGCTGTTTCCTCATCTTCGGCTTGCACGTTGTTGTTGCTGGTTTTGAATACATTTTCGTAGTTGAAGGTACACAGAAAAATTAAACAGAAAACACAGAGTTCTCACAAGTCTCCTGCCCCCCTCTACCCGCCGGCACAACCTCCCCCATCATCCAGGGTCCCCATACAGCGGTCCATTTGTTACAGCTGATTGCCCTGCATGGATACACTATTGCCCCAACTCCATAGGTTACCTTAAGGGGCTCAAGCGGTGTTGTACATTCTACAGTTTTTGACAAATGTATAATGACATGTAATTAACACTGTAAGGAACATAGAGAATAGTTCATTACAATGTTAATAGCTTGTGCTGGCCCTATTCAGACCTGCCTCTCTCCTCTGAGCCCCTGACAACCAGGGGTCCTTTGACCGTCTCCATAGTTTTGCCTTTTCCAGCATGCCATACAGTTGGAATCATACAGTATGCAACTTTTTCATTTATTTTCATTTATGGCCACAGCTGTAGCATACGGAAGTTTCCAGGACAGGGGTCGAATCGGAACTGCAGCTGAGGCCTACACCACAGCAACACCAGAGCTGTGTCTGTGGCCTATGTCGTAGCTTGCAGCAACACTGGATCCTTAATCCACTGAGCAAGGCCAGGGATCGAACCCACATCCTCAGGGACACCATGCTGGGTTCTTAACCCTCTGAGCCACAACAGGAACACCTATGTAACTTTTTTAGATTAGCTTCTTTCACTTAGTAACACGCATTTAGGTGTCCTCTACATCGTCCGTGGCTTGAAAGATCGTTTTTAACGCTAAGTAATATTCCAGTGTCTGGATGTACCACAGTTTATTTTTCCATTCACCTACTGAAAGGCATCTTAGTTGCTTCCGAGTTTTGGCAGTCACGAGTAAAGCTGTTATACACATCCGTGCGCAGGGGTTTTTGTGTGGCTGCCTGCATGTTTTTAACAGCATCTTATGGAGAGAGAGAGAAATGTAAAGCACAACCTTAGCGAGCTGAAGAAAAAATAGGCTTCACACTCTCAAAGAAAGTCCCTCTTTCTAAGAATATTTTTCAGGAGTTAAATTTGTCAAGGAAGTCTGGCTTTAGTTTTACACATACATGAATCCATTTCCAACGCTCGGGGTTTTTTTCCAAGCACTTCAAATGGATTTATAAATTCAGAAACGTAAAATATGTTTTGAATATTTTCTTTTTGTTTCCTATTAATAATGCCCCTCTGTGGGACTTCGCTGTCAGTTCCATTACATTTGGCCCATTTTCCGCAGTCGGTACCACCAGCCCCTGAGCTCTGTTGCAGGACCCACCATACCTCCCAGATCCATCCAGGCCTGAATTCCATCAGCCTCTCACTGAGTAAGGCAGAGAACAGGTGCTAAGAAAGAATTACTGACTGGTCAATGCATTTTGAACATTCAACCAAGATTAAGACAAACTGCAACACAAAGATTCATCAAAGTCCTGGACACGGGCATCAAAAAAAATTAGAATAATCACGCATTTGCTCAACTATGTCAAAATCCACATGCTAACTAGTAAACAAAACCCAAAGAAAGGTGGGCATTTCAAGTCAGATAAGATCCATCTTTTTAGAAAAGAAAAGCTCACCACCTCCAAACCTGGACTGCAGGCCCTCAGACCAAGGACCAGCAGCCACGGCAAGTCTCAGGGAAATAGTGAGAGAAGATGATGTCTAAAAGGCTACATGTGTTTCAAGGCATGAAACGCTAGAAGAAAGTTCTCCATTCCTAAAATCAAAATTCATTCTCAGCAACGTCTAAAATCAAAACATAGCCCTGGTATGGAATATGATCACACTGCCCAGGACTGAAACCTTCAAAGGCACCACACCAGCTTTAAATACACAAATCAGGAGTTCACTGGTGACAGCAGGTTGAGGATTCGGTGTTGCCACTGCTGTGACTCAGAGGCCACTGCTGTGGTGCAGGTTCAATCCCTGGCCCCGGGAACTTCCGCAGGCCATGGAAGGGGCCCCTGAAAACCTCTGAAATCAAATCAAAGGCCCTTCAGAAGGCCTTCCATGTTGCATTTGTAAATGCAGACGCTTATACAATGTCTACGCAAGGCTGATATTCTACAGATGACTTTCCCACATTCTATATATGCCACATTCAAAGTAACCCTGAGTCTTCACACCCACTCCCATTTGTGAGTTAAAAAGAGAACTGGGAGTTCCCGTCACGGCTCAGTGGTTAACAAATCCAACTAGGAACCAAGAGGTTGCGGGTTCGATCCCCGGCCTCGCTCAGTGGATTAATGATCTGGCGTGGCCATGAGCTGTGGTGTAGGTCGCAGATGTGGTTCGGATCCCGCGTTGCCGTGGCTGTGGCGTAGGTCAGCAGCTATAGCTCCGATTAGACCCCTAGCCTGGGAAGCTCCATATGCTGCAGGTGCGGCCCTAGAAAAGAAAAAAAAAAAATGAACTGAAAAGGAGATCAGGTGGATAAGCAGACAGGGGTCACGGGAACCAAGGTCCCCACGTGCAGGATTTCAGCGTGATTTCAAATAATAGAAAGAAGAGGCCAGCAATCTGAGTTTAAATGGCAACTTGACGTGCTCTTGAGAAGACGTAAATAGCAGGGAGTTCCCGTCATGGCTCAGTGGTTAATGAATCCGACTAGGATCCATGAGGTTGCGGGTTCGATCCCTGGCCTTTCTCAGTGGATTAAGGATCTGGCGTTGTCGTGAGCTACAGTGTAGGTTGCAGATGCGGCTCGGATCCCGCGTTGCTGTGGCTGTGGCGAAGGCCGGCGGCTACAGCTCCTGTTAGACCCCTAGCCTGGGAACCTCCATATGCCGCAGGTGCAGCCCTAGATAAGGGGGAAAAAAAAAAGACATAAATAGCAGTACATTCAGATCCGCTTTTTACTTTCCTTTAGATCATAAAGTCCCAATGAAAACAATCCATGTATGTAAACCACGTAATGTATCCAACTACTCAGAAAAAGCAAGGACACACCCCTGTGTCCCCTTTATCTGGCGAGCAACCAAAGGATGTGCTTTCCCATTTTGGTTAATTTCTCTACTGCTGAAAATTGCTTCCATATCCTATCTCTTCTTTAGTTCCCAATTTTCCTCCTATATGAAACCCCCTCCTCCTGGAGTAAGAAAGAAAAAAAGAAAAGAAAGCACAGCTAGAAGATAACACAATATTTTAAATATAACATCCAAAAGATAAAAGAAAAACAAATCCAGCTACAGCCTCTGGGTCTAAAACAACATTTTTAAATAAATAATGCAGAACTATCAAGCCAATAGCTGAGTCTTGATGTAAAATATCCCCATTAGAGGCTTACCATATAGAGAGAAACTTCTGTACAAGGACCCCAAGGATCAAATCTGTGCCCCAAGAAACTGACTCGCTAGGGTCCAAGAGTTAGGAAGAGCTTAAGTCAGGACAACTTGGGTCACCTGACTGCTCGGCTAGTGCTCCTCTGCCTTTCAGATTTTACTATTTTATTATTTTATTTATTTTATTTCATTTCATTTCATTGTGTCTTTTTAGGGCTACACCTGTGGCATACGGAAGTTCCCCGGCTAGAGGTCGAATCAGGGCTGCAGCTGCCAGCCTACACCACAGCCACAGCAAGGCGGGATCCAAGCCACATCTTTGACCTACACCACAGCTCACGGCAAAGTGCGATCCTTAACGCACTGAGCAAGACCAGGGATCGAGCCTGTATCCTCCTGGATACTAGTCAGGTTCGTTACCACTGAGCCACCATGGGAACTCCTCTTTCATATTTTATTGAATAAACACTAGCAAATGAAGATAACCATTCTGTTTAAGCGTAAATGATTAAAATTTTTTACCATCCTGATCTAATTTTTTTTTTAATTCCAATGACTATTCACCAAAAGAGAATAATGGCTGTGGCCTACCAGAAGACAATTTCCAGCAGTATCAAGACCGACTCTGAACCACCACCAAGGAACTGAGTAATAACACTCTGCCCCTCATATTCATGCCATTTATGTGATAATTAAAATCACCATCCAAGGATCTAAAAAGTCAGCTGGTTAAGATCGTCTCATCACTAAACGGGCCATCAGGCATCCACAAAAACTAGATTCCTCCCAGCACTGAAAACAGTGGAGCAGACACATAGGTTGTTTGCTTCTGACCCTTAGAAAGAAACACTGGGTACAACCACTATGGAAAACAGTATGGAGGTACCTTAGAAAACTGGGCATATATCCAGACAAAACTCAAAAAAGACACATGCACCCATATGTTCACTGCAGCACTGTTCACAATAGCCAAGACATGGAAATGACCTAAATATCCATCAAAAGATGAATGGATTAAGAAGATGTGGTATATATACACAATGGAATACTACTCTGCCATAAAAAAAGAGCAAAATAAGGCCATTTGCAGGAACATGGATGGAACCGGAGACTCTCATACTGAGTGAAGTAAGTCAGAAAGAGAAAGACAAAAACTGTATGATATCACTTATATCTGAAATCTAATATACCGCACAAATGAACTTTTCCACAGAAAAGAAAATCACGGACTTGGAGAACAGACTTGTGGTTACCAAGGGGGAGGGAGTGGGGTAGACTGCGAATTTGGGGTTAATAGATGCAAATTACTGCCTTTGGAATGGATAAGCAATGAGATCCTGCTGTATGTATAGCACTGGGAACTATATCTAGTCAGCTATGATGGAGCATGATGGAGGATAATGTGAGAAAAAGAATGTATATATGTATGTGTGACTGGGTCACCTTGCTGTACAGTAGAAAATTGACAGAACACTATAAACCAGCTATAATGGAAACAATAAAAATCATTTCTAAAAAATAAAATAAATAGAAAGAAATACTGAAGGATCAACACAGGAAAATCAGAACTGGGAAGAACCACGGAGGCCTGGGAGAGCTGGGCGTGCCAAGAGCCCACGTGTCTACCAGGACTTGCTGTGTCCACCTTTATAGCTCTCTGTCTCAGTTTCCTCACCAGTAAAGCTGGGATAATACTAGTTCACTGGGTGACTGGGAAGATTAAATGTGTTGATCCCTGTTAAGCATTTAAAAACGTGCCAAGTATGGAGTTCCCATTGTGGTGCAGTGGAAGCGAATCCGACTAGGAACCATGAGGTTGCAGGTTTGATCCCTGGCCTCGCTCAGTGGGTGAAGGATCTGGCATTGCCGTGAGCTGTGGTGTAGGTTGCAGACGTGGCTCAGATCCTGTGTTGTTGTGGCTATGATGTAAGCTGGCAGCTATAGCTCTGATTCAACCCCTAGCCTGGGAATCTCCATATGCCACAGGTGTGGCCCTAAAAAGCAAAAGAATAAAAATGAAAACATAAAAACATGCCAGGTAGAGAGTAAGATCTTAATAAGCAATAAAAATGAGTCATCATGTTAGGTAGGATAGGATAGGGACTCAGATCCAGGTGATTCAAAACAGACCATTTAGGAGTTCCCACTGTGGCGCAGTGGAAATGAACCCAACTAGTATCCATGAGGATTGTGGATTTGATCCCTGGCCTCGCTCAGTTGGTTAAGGACCCGGTGTTGCCTTGAGCTGTGGTGTAGGTTGCAGATGCGGCTCAGATCCTGCGTGGCTGTGGCTGTGGTGTAGGCTGTCAGCTATAGTTCCACTTCGACCCCTGGTCTGGGAACCTCCATATGCCACAGGTTTGGCCTTAAAAAGCAAGGAAAAAAAAAAAAAAAAAAAAAAAACAGGTCATTTATCATTACCAAAAACAGGAGGCCAATCAAGATTTCAACCTCAGAGGCAACCTGCAGGAGCGTTTTTCTCACTCAGGGTGAGGGACCTGAATGGCTCATTAAAAGAGCCCAGGTCAGAGCTGTTACACTGCAGTGTCAGTTTGAGAGAAAATTCCTCTCAATCCGGAAAGGCTCCGGTCCTGAGCTGATGGCTCCTGCCTGGAGAGACCTCCTGCCTCCATCCCTGTGTGGGGAGACCACTGGGTCTATCCGGGCGCTGGTGCAGCACCTCCCGGCCGGGACAACCTCCCGCCGGACTGCCTGCCTCCATCCTTGCACAACGAACCCCGCTGGCTCTATCCCGGGGCCCCCACAGCACTTCTCGGCCTGTACCTCCAAACCCTTGTTGTTTGTAAGCAGACCGAGGGAGACGAGTGCAGAGCAGAGGAACCTAGCAATAATATTATCATTCATGAACTTCTCAGTCATTTCCCGCTGAATGGCAAATGTCCTGATCTTCTCAATGTACCAAACTTCCAGACAATGCCTCTCATCTGGCCCCCCGTGGAATTCTCTTTTCTTCCCTACTACACCGTAAGCTCCTTGGGGGCGTATCAACTGTGCTCTGACTTCGCTGAACCGCACCCTCCCCAAGACACCTCCAAGGAAAATACCCATAGCGCGCCAACGATTGAATTGCGGAAAAAAGGAAGAAAATGAACTAACCCTCCCCTCCACCCTTGCTCCCAATCAATATGAAACCTTGCAACCAGATGTCACTCTGTTAACTTGAATACCTTATCTCAATTTGGTTTGTTGAGACTTCCGTACGTGCATTAGAAAAATAAATAGCAACAGTCATTACCCAGAGGCTGGCGTAGGAAAAGCTTTCAATCAACACTTGTGGCTTCTGCCTTTTCCACTCGGATTCAACTCCACGCTCGGTTTGCACGCAGGCAACTGCAACAACCGCCCGTCTTCCTTCCAAAGCAAAAACCACCAAGAACTATTTGATTGTCACAGGCTGTCAACCCTTGATTTTTCTTCCAGGCGTGATTCTGCTGCCTCATGGCCTCCTTGTCCGGAGGTTCCTCGTTACCCACTTCCCGTTCTCATCAAAGCCTTCAGTCCCCATTCCATGGATTGATGCTATTTGCCCAGCAGAGTCCCACCGATAACTGGGTCCCCCACGGCGCTTTCTCGACTCTCCTGGGATTTCGGACACTTTTACCTGAGCCTCCAACGAAGCAAACCCAAGCCTCTGGAATGAATTTTTTTTTTTTTTTTCTAGCCCTGAAGTTTATCATCAGCCATCCCATCTCACGGTTCACCACCCCACCTCCACCCCAGTCCATTCACACTCTCAGAATAAAACCAGACCTCGAGCAGCGTCAATTAGGAGCAGAGAGAAAAGCCCGTGCTTCATGCCGACTGGCTTCTTCCCAAGCTAAACACACTTACGTAAACCGGACTCCAGGACAGCCCAGCCCGCACACGAATCGGGGCACCCAGCTCTTCGGGAGCTCGGCTTTTGTTTACCCTCCGTCAAGTGGGTATTTCCCAGTCAGCCTCTCCACCTCCGGGGAGGCTGCAGGCAACACCCCTTACCCCCGACCCGGACAACCAAATGTGACATCAAAGGAGCCCCGGAGTGGCCATCTGTCCCTGCCATGCCAGTGTTTATGCAACGTGGGCAGGAGAGGGACAGGCCAAGCCAAGAATCTGGGGCTTCCTGCTGCATTACACCCAAGGCGACAATACCCAGGCTGGATGTGCAACAGAACAGGACAGTAACAGCAGAGTCCTCAGTCGGTCTGGAGAGGCTTCTTCTTAAAAAGAAGGCTGAAGAGATTTTAACTTTTCCGAGGGCACGTGGGGACCTGGCTTGATAGGTTTCACCTGGGGGTGGGCAGCTAAAAATAAAGTCAGCTCCCTAAGTTTGCCATCATTTTGCCATATTTTCTAACTCTTACACAGCCCACCCCCAAAACAGGCCACCTGTTTTCAAGCTATACTGAATTTAACACGTTCGAGAACAATGAAGCGCCAAGGGGAACTGGCCAAGGTAAGAAAGGTAGAGATTAGCACAAGCCCAGGGGTCTCAGAATTCTGGAATCCTCATCTAAAGACCTCTGTTTATGGAGTTCCCACCGTAGCTCAGTGGTTAACGAATCCAACTAGGAACCATGAGGTTGCGGGTTCGATCCCTGGCCTTGCTCAGCGGGTTAAGGATCCGGCATTGTCGTGAGCTGTGGTGTAGGTTGCAGATGCAGCTCGGATCCCGCGTTGCTGTGGCTGTGGC
>PVHT020000170.1:651371-677713 GCA_004024745.2 Catagonus wagneri
GCGGGGGGTGGGGGGGGAGTAGGGCGGACAGGGAGCTTGGGGTTAATACATACAAACTATGACATTTAGAATGAATAAGGAACGATGTCCTGCTGTGCAGCACAGGGAACTATATCCAGCCTCCTGTGACTGAACATGACGGACGATAATGTGAAAAGAGGGTGTATATACGTATGACTAGATCTCTTTGCTGCAGAGCAGAAACTGACAGAACACTGTAAATCAACTACAATAAAAAAAAAATTTTACATAAAATAAAATACCTCTGTTTATCCTCCAAAGGCAAGATCAAGACGCAGGGGAGGGAGTCACGGGATTAGAAGTCAGGTAAAGCACCGTTCAAATCCAGGGTCCCCACAATGCTGTGAGTTGCAAGAGGTCACGTGGGTTCTGCCGGCTGGACTTGGGGAGGACAGCGCGTCCGGGGTGGGAAGTGGGAGGCTCGGTCGCGTACGCTGTTGAGAACACCTGAGCAGAATGCCAGGCGCACAGCAGGTGCTCAATGCACGTAGTCTTTCCATCTTCAGTTCCAAGCCAGGACCTTACGGTGGGGGCACCACCGCCAGTTGGCCACTGTGGACGGTGAGGCTGACCCTCGGCTGGACCTCAACACAGACCAGCTCAGCCGAGGGACATCACTGTCATCTTTGAAAGCGGGGAGGGAATAAATGGGTAAAGACACCTGATGTGTTTCCCCCACCATCTGCATGAAGTTTGACAAACCACATCCCAAGCAGTGGAAGAGAATCCACATTATTCATCACATAAATCTGCTTCGGTCCCTCAACCCCCCAGGGGCAGATGGCTGGCCGCCGAGCTTGAAGCCAAGAGATGACACACCCACCCGGTGATTCAGCCTGAACAGCTGCAGCGCCAGAATGCACACATGGACTCACCCTAAAAGGGGCTGACAGTTTTTCAACTTGCCCCCTTACTTATTTTATGTTATTCTTTTTCTTTAATTTTGTTCCTTGACCTCACTATTTTCCTTCATTCATAAAACCCAGAAACCAACCATGGCATTTCTTGGGACAGCTCGAACAGAGGTTTTGATCAATCCCCCCCAAAAATCAAATCACCAAACACTTCCTCTGTGGTTCTGGGCACAACCCCTGCTCTCAAGGATTCACAGTCGGGTGGGGAGGAGAGAAGATACAAAAGGCAACATGGGACAAATAATACTGGTTCTGAGAAGGGGAAAAAATGATTCTGGGCTGGAAGAGACTGGAAAGGCAGCAAACAGGAGGTGGGCTTGTGCTGACTCTGAAAGAGAGCTGGGGGAAGGTCATTCCAGGAGGTGACCCAGTAGATACCTGCCCAGAGGCAGGTCTCAGTAAGGCTGTTTGGGGACAGGGCAGGGGTCTGCCAGGCTGTTCAGCCAACCACTAAGCAAGCATTTGCAGGACACCAGGTGGCAGTCACTGTGATTCATGATGAGGCAAATATACAGAAAAAGACGAGCAGCTCCTGCCTCAGAGAAACACAAGGGAGCTTTCTGGTTAAGATCACAGACTCCAGGGGAGTTGCCGTTGTGGCTAGCGGTAACAAATCCAACCTGTATTCATGAGGACACGGGTTTGATCCTTGGCCCCACTTGGTGGGTTAAGGCTCTGGTCTTGCTTTAAGCTGTGGCGTAGGCTGCAGACAAGGCTCGGATCCAGCGTTGCTGTGGCTGTGGTGTAGGCCAGGAGCTGCGGCTCCCGTTCGACCCCTAGCCTGGGAACCTCCATGTGCTACAAGTGCAGCCCTTAAAAAAAAAAAAAGGAGATCACAGCCCCCAACCTGGGATCAAATCCTAGCTCCCCCACTTTCTAATGCTGTTGCTTGGAACAAGTTGCTTAGGCCAGAGGTAAGAATTCCTGTTTCAGTTGCTTATTAGGAAGCATTTCCAGACAAAACCAGTGGGACAGTGGGAGAAGGAAGCCACAGGGGCTCTTTGAAGATAGGACAGAGGAAACCTCAGAGTCGTCCTAAAATATTTGTGCTTTCCTGATGGTCAGCTCCAGCTAAGGATGGCCCTGGGGGGGAGGGGGGATGCAAGGATTCCATGTCAAAAGGGGATCAGCCCGAGGCCAACTGGCCAACAAAAAGAAAGGGTGGCTGGTGAGATTGAATCACGTGGGGGAAGCTTATCTGCATGGATCTGAAGGGATGGTATGTCCTACGAGGGGTTAATCATTTTATTACTGTATTAGTGTCATTTATATTATTTTTACTCCTTTAAAAAAAAAAAGCCCATCACCCAATTATGACAATACAACCGATGTAAAATGGAGCAACAGGTCTCCAGGCTGCTGTGTGCAGGCGGGGAGGGGAGTGGCCAAGGCTGCCTGTAGGGATCCAGGCCGCTAGGAGCAACTGGTAAGACGGGAGGAGCAGGTCCCAGCAAGACCTGCAGAGCAGGGCCGGACAGGCCGGTGGGAAACGACACACTGCAGGGATCAGAATGGGAAATCATTGCAGCCGTTATGGAAGAAAGTGTAAAAACAACTCTCATATGACCCAGTGATCTCACCACTGGGTATCTCACCAAAAGAAATAAAAGCAGGATCTCACAGACATATTCAGCACCGCCAAGCTCATGAAGCATTTTACAGCCGCCAACATGTGGAAGGCACCTCAGTGTCCATCAAAGGGGGAATGAATGGAAGGAAAAAAGGCATGCGTGTGCACACACACACACACACACACACACACACACAGGAGAATATCCTTTGAAAAATAAGAAAACCCGTGGTGTTCCCTGGTGGCTCAGCAGGTTAAGGATCCAGCATGGTCACTGCTGCGGTGAGGGTTCAATCCCTGGCCTGGGCACTTCTGCAGGCCATGAGTATGGCCTGGAAAAAAGAAAAAATAAGAAGAAAATCCTACTATCTGGGACAGCATGGATTCTGTGTGAAATAAGCCAGTCCTAGAAAGACTAGTGTTGCATGATGCAACGTACATGAAGGATCTAGAAGAGGCAAACTTAGGGAATCAAAGGATAGAATGGAAGTTGCCATGGGCTGGGGGGGAGGGGAGAAATGCGGAGTTGCTAATCAGCAGGTATAAAATTTCAGTGACGCCAGATGAGTAAGTTCTAGAGATCCGCCATAAAATATTGCTAATATTGTGTTGTACAGCTTAAAATCTGCTAAGAGGGTAGATCTTGTGTTCAATGATCCTACGAGAGTAAAAAATCAAATTTTTTTAATTGCAGGGCTCTTGCCTCAGGAAGCACCTGTGATTGAGCCTCTCCATCAAGTCGACAGTCACTTACTTTGTTCAAATCCTGGATCAATCAGCGAAGGACCAAAATCTGATACAGGTTAACTAACGCAGCATGACGTCACCTACGAACAAGGCCTGAGTGGCTCCGTTCACGGGAGGAAGGCAACCTTGAAGAGAAGAATTACCGCTCTGGGTATTTATACAAGCCCTTTTCGTCTAAATCATCCTCCCCACGTGAGGAAAATGAGGGTTGTTCAGAGCACACATCCCTGTCGCCACGTGGCCGAAGGAATGCCAAGCACAGGTCCTTTTGTGGGGGACTCCCCCAGAAGAGGCTCGTGTCACACGCCGGAGGCAGGACAGGGGTCTCTGCCTCAGATCTTGTCTCTCCCGGGGCCCGCACATCCTCATCTTCGCACTGGTCCTTTACTGCAAGAAGCCCCCTGCTTCTCAGGTAACGATAACATTCCATCAGGCGGAGCGTGAGGCCCACGTGAAATTTTCCACTGTAACCAAAGCCACTGCCCAGGTTGCTTTTCTTTTTTGAGGGCCACACCGGCAGTGAATGGAAGTCCCCAGGCTAGGGGTCGAATCGGAGCTGCACCTGCCGGCCTACACCACAGCCACAGCAATGCCACATCGGAGCTGAGCCCGTGACCTACATCGCAGCTCATGGCAACTTTGGATCCTTAACCACACTGAGTGAGGCCAGGGATCGAGACCGCATCCTCACGGACCCTAGTCGGGTTCATTACCGCTGAGCCACAACGGGAACTCCCCACTTCCCAGTTTAGAGGAAGGCTCCGCCCCCTCTGTTAAAAGTAATATGATCTCACGTCCAGCAGCCCCAGAAAAAAGCCCATTCTGGGTATGGTATGGGTATGCTGCTATCCAAATCTATTCCTGTTTCCCCTTCGCTGGTGGCAACTGAGAAGCCAGGAGGGTTATCCTGGAAAGTCTCTAAAACAATACAATCTGAGAATTCACAGGAATCTTCTTCTTCATGACTCGAGGCGAAAGGAATCAGTGTCTACTGGCAGAAGTTGGGGGGAGGTGGGTGGGGAGCAGACAGACCCACTCAGCTCACAGTGGCCCTGGTGCACGACCACCCGCTCCTCATCAAGCCTGAACAGATTGGCCTGCTCATGCCAACGAGCCAAGGACAAGGGACTCTAAGGAATTTCCTGGTGGCCTAGCAGTTAAGGATTCGGTGTTATCAGTAACTACTGTGGCACAGGTTCTATCCTTGGCCCAGTAACTTCCACGTGCCACGGGGGTGCCCCATCCCCAAATAGGGACCCTAAGCATCAGAAGCTTCCCCGGAAATCAATTTCAAAGCCTTAGATTCGGAGGGGTTAGAATCAGACCTCCTCTTCCCACCAAAACAAGAGTCACAGATAATGAACCTCCCTTTGCCGTAGAGCAGAAATTGGTAGAATGTTGTAAATCAACTATAATTTAAAAAATTTAAAAAACAACAGGAAAAACTCCGAAACTCCTGTTGTCCCAGAACAGGAGGATTTGAGCAGGATCCTAAGACAAGGACTTCAAATCTTGACTCGTCACGTCCCAGACTTCTGCCAACGGCCCCCTTACTCCATCCCTCGCAGAAGCGGCTTCTCAAGATCTCCAACGGTGCCATCCGCAGGGGCAGCTCACATCCTAGGTAAGAGGCTGGCACTCAGGGCATCATGGCCCCTGGTACCAGCAACCCCCCCTCCTCCCAGCTTTCAGGTCTAGAAAGGTGAGCCTCAGTCCACTGTGGTTCTACCTACAAGAGCAGACATGGGAGAATAACGGGTTTCGTGCTCACTTTCTATAACCCTCTAGAAGCTATAAGGCCATCCTCTGAAACATTAACGATATAATGCAGGAAAAGTACCTCCTAGGCCGCAGACACTCCATAAATCAGTATTTGGTGTTTGTATTTGGTGGCGGGGTATTTGCATGTGGAAGTTCCTGGGCCAGGGATCGAACCCACACCACAGCAATGACTGAGCCGCAGCAGTGACAACACGGGGATATTAACCCGCTGTGCCACCAGGGAACGCCCTAGTATTCATATTTTAATAAGCAATTTGTATTTTCATAGTCCAAGAAGCATTTACCAGGGCCTTATTCCACTACGGCTTTGTCGATGGCACTTTTGGCCATTATTCTTGCCCACCAAGATCTCATAATTGAGGAAAGTCTGAATTCTCAGACACTGCAGGGGATGAGCCCGTGAGGCCCTGTGGTCCAGCACAAGAGTTCACAAAGCCATCCCTAACCATTCAACAAATACAACTTTCCCAAAGCAATGCTTCCTCCCTCCAATGAACGCCGTGCTAAGACTTTGTTTTTTATTTATTTATTTATTTATTTTGCCTTTTGTCATTTTATGGCCGCGGGTTTATGGCCGCACCCGCGGCATGTGGAGGTTCCCAGGCTAGGGGTCTAATCGGAGCTAGAGCTGCCGGCCTACACCACAGCCACAGCAACGCGGGATCCGAGCCGCGTCTGCAACCTACACCACAGCTCGTGGCAACGCCGGATCGTTAACCCACTGAGCAAGGGCAGGGATCAAACCCGCAACCTCATGGTTCCTAGTCGGATTCATTAACCACTGCGCCACGACGGGAACTCCAAGACTTTGTTTTCAAGCAAGAGAATCAAAATAAACTGGGGAAGTGGTGCTGCAAAACACTTAGGTCCACGATGGGCCCTCTTGTTCTCCACACTCATAAAACCACCAACTAAAACAAACAGCAGCCCCGGTGCTGTTACTCAGCGCGCTCGCTCAGGGTCACGGCGGCCAGGCCAGGCCAAGGGCAGCTAGTTAATCAATCTGCCGTCTTGGAAAATAACTCCATGGCTGAGGCCAATTCCACAAAATGTAAACGAAGACTTACTCCTTGGGCAGAGCAGCAAATGATGTCAGCACCACACCATAAAGCCTTTTTTCCCAGCTCCCAATTCCTTCCCATGCCCAATTCAGCCCTTTGCAACCCCGGATGCCTAAATAAATCTTAATTAATTACGCCATATGCATCCCAGGATCTTTTCAGTTAAGAGACCCCAGGGAGAACCAACAGCTTAGGTCTATTGACTTCAATAATGCTATAGTCCTTTGTGCAGGAACAGTAACCAGCCACCCTTCTCCACGCTATGCTCTTCCTTTCCCTTCTTGGCTATGAGGTCAATGGTAGCGTTCCACAATCCACAGATCCGCCCAAAGCATGGAGGAACTCCAAGCTCTGGAAAAATATTCTCAATACAGCAGCAATATGAAATCGACGCGGTCATCGATAGAGAGCCCCATGTATCTCCCAGTTCAAGTCAACAAACTTTGCCTTCAAAGTTGTAACCAAATTCAACTTGCCTTCAAAGGACCAGCCCCACTAACTTACTTACATTCCAGGTTTCCGCCAAGCTTTTTGAGTTTTGTGCCCATTTCATTCGTACAATAAAAACAGCAAAGATGGAGTTCCCATCGTGGCTCAGTGGTTAATGAATCCAACTAGGAATGATGAGGTTACGGGTTTGATCCCTGGCCTTGCTCTGTGGGTTAAGGATCCGGCATTGCCATGAGCTGCGGTGTAGGTTGCAGACGCGGCTCGGATCCCGCTTGCTGTGGCTGTGGCGAACGCCAGCAGCTACAGCTCCTGTTAGACCCCTAGCCTGGGAACCTCCATATGACGCGGTGCGGCTCTAGATAAAGGCAAAAAGACAAAACAAACAAACAAAAAAAAAAAAAAACAGCAAAGAAAGGAAGGACAGAAGGGAGAGAGGGAGGAAGAACAGGGCAGGAAGATCTTCAAGGAGGTGAAATGAACTGAAGGAAAAAAATAATAATCCCAGCAAGGAAAGATAAAAAGCGGAGGGGAAAAAAAATGTACAGCCAGTTTACCACCAATCAGGATAAGATGAAAATACTGAAAATATGGGAAGTGACCCTGGTAATCCCATCAGCCCATAATGAAGAGATGACAAATGACAGAAGCGGTTTTGTTTTATTCTGTAGCAATAGCCTTTCACATTCCTGTGGCAGAAGGCACTGAGGAACTCATTGTAGCCGACAAGGGTAGGACAAGAAAGCAGTCAGTGTATTTTAATTTATTAAGTATCTACTTTGTGCCCAACCACGAGACAGATACCTTATATGAAAATTCATATAGAAATCACAATGCCCCCCCCCCAAAGCAGTTTTCATCATTTCCATCTCACGGTAGGGAAAATGCTCAGAGAGATTAGGCAATTTTCCCAGGGCCACACAGCTAAAAGGGACTGAGCAGCATTTCAAACTCAAGCTCTTTTCTGACGCCCCAGTTCTTGTTCTTACACGGCCACGTTTACTCAGAAAGATTTTCTGAGAAAAACTTTAAAAACGCCTTTTTAAAATATAAGCTTCATGCATTAAATATGAACCAAAAGGAAACATTCTTCCTCAGTCATTTCAGCAAATTTGCCCTGCCTTAGTACAAAGTAAATCTGTATTGTCAAGTGGGTTGAAAACACCTTCAATTCACATTAAATTACTAGTAAGTCTTGTGTAAATTCTGGTTAGATGTTTCCAAAACAATTTCCCAGGGTGTGTCCCCGTGTGAATATACAAAACCCACCTTAGAACAATTTGATCTGACTTTGATCCGACAAAACATAAGGTATGTTTTAATAAAACTGGAAAACATTATGTCAAAGACACATAAAGATAAATACATAATGTCTTCCTCCATACAGCTCTGAGACTCAGTTACTTGGTTTTAAAGGCTCTTAAAAACTTTTTTGACAGAGTTCCACAGGGTAGAATTTTTTTAATGCATGTAAACTTAAAAGAAGGAGTTGCTTGTTTGTCCTTCATTTAAAATGCAAACAAAGAGATCTCCTGTGGCGCAGGGGGTTAAGGACCCAGCATTGTCATAGCAGTAGTGGGAGTTATTGCTGAGGTATGGGTTCGATCCCCAGCCTGGGAACTTCCTTCCACAGGCTGCTGCTGCGACCAAAAATATAAACAATAAAAACCAAAGTTGGGTCTTTCATTAGACCAGTAAAAACCCACAAGACGTTAGCACGACCGATCAAGAAGAAAAAAAGCACCAATAACCAAGGCCAGGAATGAAAAGATTTTCTACAGATTTTCTACATTTCTACAGATGCTCTAGTCTTTCAAAATATTAGGAAAGGATATTGTGTGCAACTTTTATACCCATAAATTGAAGTCTTTACATGAAATGAGGAAAATTCCTATTAAAGAAATAGCTGGCAAAACAAGATGATCTTAATGATCCTATTTCTATCGAACAAACTGAACGTACAATAATAACGTTTTTAAAATTCAAATAACCAGAATCAAACCACGTTATCTATGGGAAAGGTAAAGGGAGCATAAGGAAAAAAAAAAAAGGATATATGGCACAATACTGCAAATCAACTATACCTTAATAAAATTTAAAAAAATAAAAAAGATACAGAAATTATAACATCTGCAAGGTCATATAGAATTAATCCAGTTTCAAATGTCTGCAGATGATGTCCCCTAAAAGTCCCACGTGACAGTGTCTAGAAAACTTTATGAATAATAAATTCCCCTTTCTCCAGCTGAGGATTACTGTTCCATAGAACTCCATGAACTAGGGTCTATTAGTCAGTTTCACCAGCACTATCACGAGATCCAATCTGGTTGTCTTTCCTGTTGAGTGAGTTGCTAAAGGCTGCTTGGGGGGGGCGAAAAGGAATCAGCATCAAGTTCATATCCACCCGCCATGTTCCTTCCTGAGCCCACAACAAACTGGAAAGCAGGACTTCAGCAGCTGTGACAGCCTGGACCGTACAACCTGTTGTTCCTCCCGGGATGTGTCTAGATAGGTTTCAAAGTCATTTCATTTTACTTCTAGATCGTGAACTTCAGTGTGAAAGCAAACTAAGTAAAACTGTGGCCACAGCTACCTGTCTGCTGATCCCCGAAGTTCAAGTGAAAGGTGGGCTGAGAAAGCCAGGTCGTTCCACCCAGATATTAGGAAAATGACAGAATCGGCTACGAAGGTCGTCCTAATCGAACCCACCCCAGAACTGGGAAAAACACTTGCAAAATGAAATTTGGTTTTTTTAATAAATACAAAGAACCACACGTTTATTTTCCTTCGTTTCTGGCCCTACAAGTGAGACAATTCTCTAAAAATCCTTACAAAGGATTAGCTTACAAAACATACACACACACACACAGACAAGGCTCTTACTGCTCTATAATAACCTGTTGATCGGATATGAAATAAATGCCACAGGTAATAGTTAACCCGCAGTCTCCATCTAAACCCCCTGCAGTGAATAAACACCACACATGTCAAATGAAAGCTCCGTGAGAGACTGGAAATAAAAACCTAAATAATGTTTGCTTTTGACCAAGCTTATCATCTGCTGAGACATATTAAGTGTCTCTCGCAATCATCCCAACCCCAGAGCCTCCCTCCACCCAAACTTCCTCTCCCCACCCTACCCGAATTCGACTTAGGCAATCAATCTAAAGACGAACCAGCTGCTATAGAAAGACTAACATTACAAAAAAAAAAAAAAAGATCCACCTAAACAAATGACACCTCAATAGCCAGGAAGCCTTGAGCTGAACTCACTTATCAGACACGAAATTAATGAGAAACCGAGACTGCCTCACTCCAGAATTCCCATCCAGGAGCCCTTTGGGCTCCACCGCTTCAGGATAGTCCTTCGGAAGCTTCCGTCACTAAAATGCCAAGTCTTTCGCGGAGTTCGTTTTCAAAGACACTGATCTGCAATCACTGAACGCAACAGCAGGACAAGGCGCATCTTTGGTGGGTAACATGATCCCACAAATCTGATGCTCGATTCTGGGAGATCCTGGGTTACACAAGGCAAAGGGGGAGAGGGCAGGGGGTGGGGGAGGGGGGAGGTGAAGAGCTTTTAAAGCCGGAACCCCTTTTGCCTGGAGCCAGAACCTACTTGGGTGGCCTCCCCGGGCAGCCCCGGCGCAGCATGGAGCCGATTCCGGGGTTGGGGGTGGTGGCTCCGGGCGCCTTGGTCCCCGGGCGCCCAGGTCCCCACTCGGCAGCTACGGAGCCCAGAGCTCTCATCCCCGCCACCCTCCACAGCTGGCCCTCACCACCCAACACAAAGAAATTCGCCGGCAAAAGGAAAGGGTTTTTTAAATTGAAGCTCACCACTGATCAGCGAGGCGCACATGCTTCTCCCGGCCAGCTTTCCATCTCTCAAACTTCCAGCAACAGAAATGAGGAAGCAGCCGCCTTCCCCAGGCTTCTGGCAGTGGGAGTGGGCGTAACTTGTGAAGTTTCGTGCTATGATGAATCTGGTCGTTTGGGTGTGTTGGAGAAGGTTTGTGGCTCCTCCCCGCCCACCGTCACCTCCCTCCTCTCCGCCTCCAATTTAATTCTCGCCTTTGGCGTTCGCCACGGCCGCGAACTCCCCAGCAGTCAGTTCTTCGCATCCGTAGGGGAAATTGATTCCTAACAGGTCTTAACCATTTCACAGATGAACCTGGTCGCCTTGCAGAAAGCCTAAATTCCTGTCGAGTTATTTCTCCATTGCGTATGGCAACAAAGCAGTGCCTTTTACCGGTTTTAAAACGGTACGCTCTTCCCCGGCCCCCTCGGCAGGAACGTTAGGAAGTTCGGCAAGTGGAGACCTAATTCCTAGCCAGTTTGAGTGGAGGGCAAGAGAACAAACAATTTTTCAGCTAGCTATCTTTCCTTTAAAGCTTGCTACAAAATATTTCAGATATAAAAAAATATATTTGAAAATAATATGTGAAGCCCTGAGTACCCATCATGCAACACAAAAACTTAAAATTACAAATATTGTTGAAGCTATCTGTAAGGCCATCCTGAAGTACATTCCCCTTTTCCTCTCTGAAATATAATTGCCGTAAATTTGAGTTCCCACGAGCCTTTTTTTGTTGTTGTTGCACCCACAGCCTGTGGAAGCTCCCAGGCTAGCCACAGTGGTGACAACGCTAGATCTTTAACCCACTGGGCCACAAGGGAACTCCCCCATGAGCAATCTTTATATCACTGTTTCTAAAAATTCTAAAAGACTCATGCTAACAAAGTTCACCCAAAAGCAATCGAATGAGTATCCTTCAGCTGGGCTTGTTCTCGGGTCCCAAACAGACGTTTCATTAAATAAAATCTACAAGGACTACACGTTACACGAAGAGCCTCAGGTGGCTAGTTAAAGACAATGAAAGAAATAACAGCCTAAGAACCTACGAGATCCGGAATGACAAGCAGAGGCCATATCTGAAAGAGTTGAAGCATTCATGGATGAAATTGATAGATTAATAGAGCATTATCATTTTACAAGGTTAAGAGCTGTGTCAAAAGCCAAGGATACTAGCCCACATTGCGAGGGACCTTTTTCAAACAAACAAGCTACAGAAATAGAAACACAACATTCATTATTAAAGAACTCCTAATTGCTCAAGTGCCCGCCAGAGCTATAGGCTGGGTGCAATACTTAGACCTTTCATGATTACCATGTCAAAATCAAAATGGCAAAACAGAGATACCTTCAAAGCTGATTCAAAAATGAGTAAGAAGTACTCATTCATCTTTATATTCCCCCAGGTCTTGCAGAGAGGCTAGCAGAAGTAGAGAATTTAATGACTATTTGATAAATAAAAGAGGCAAACCAAGAATGCTCATGAAGACTCTGAAGGAGCGGGATGAGAAGAGAAGGGAGTGTTTGGATAAGGGCAGCGGTCCTGAAAGCGGGGTGACTTTGTCCCCAGGGGCCACGTAGAAATATCTGGAAACATTCTTGGCTGCACAACTTGGGGGTGCTGTTAGCATCGGATAGGTAAAAGTCAAGGATGCTGCTAAACCCATCCTAAAATGCACACAGGAAAGCCCCCTACGATGAACTTACCCAGCCCAAGACGTGAGAACTGCAGCTAGGGAGAAACCCTGAGATAGCAGTTTCACCTTCAGCTGTCCCTTAATTGATTTATTCCACCCATCATCATCACCATTATGAAGAGACTCACCCAGGACTTATGAAAACATGGGAGAGCATTTCTCTTTCATTTCCACTGGGCAGCCTGGGATGGCTGGAGATGATCTGTGGGGGCTCAGAAGAAAACGGGCACTGAGATCAGAAGCAATAAAGCAGTCAGTGGTTTAGGGCACAGCAACACAACTGAGCCACAACTTTTTATTGAATTTGGATGAAGATAATCAAGAAAGGGGTGGGGGAGAAGAAGATGATGGGAAGCAAAGGTATCGGCTTGAGCATCATTGTAGGGCTGGCGAAACAGGCGTGGTGTGCAGAGTGAAAAGACAGGTAAGAAACACAGGGTCAGGCTTATCCTGGCCACATCAGTCATTTCTCTATTGACAACAGAGAATAGCTGGAGACACTCCATTGAGAGCAGGAAGGATTACATTACAGCTTATCAAAAAGCAAGTTACGGATCACTTACAGGAAAAAGGCAAGCATTCCAACATCTGCGAGTCGGGGTGAAGGACTTACAAAGTGGAGACATCTTTTTACAGGTTTTTCTGGTCTCATCATTACCTAAGAAGTATTTCTTTTCATCGGCATGCCATAGGTTTTCTCTTACTTTCTTGAAGAAGGAATGCAAATGTGATTAAACTGAAGGAGTCCCCGTTTTACTGCCTACCTCCCAGGCCTGAAAAGGAAAGAGTCCCTTATGGTTGCTTCTGGAGGAATCCACAAGGCACCTTGAGTTCAAGGGTCCACATGACCTGTGGGCACACTTAACACCTGTTGATTTCATTCAGTGGCTGACAGATAGTCAAAGACTTGACACAGGTGCAAAGGTTGACACAGGTGAAAGCCCACCAAGATCAGAACCCAAGAGGCCCCCAGGCAGCGGCCACCAGCCTTATGGGGGGGTGTCTTTTTGCACCAAAGCATTTACCCCTGTGACAAAAGGAAGCCTGCCAGGCTGTGGGGCCACACACACACAAACCAAATTGGTGGTAAGAAGATACTTGATTCCGCCTTAAGGTACCAGCTGCTGCTGCTGCTGCTTCTGTTGCTGCTGCTTCTTCCTCTTCTTCTGTCTTTTAAGGCCACACCTGGGGCATATGGAAGATCCATGGCTAGGGGTCGAATCCGAGCCATAGCTGCTGGCATACACCATAGCCACAGTCACTCGGGATCCTAGCCTCATCTTAGACCTACACCGCAGCTCATGGCAACACCAGATCCCTAACCTGCTGAGCGAGGCCAGGGATCAAACCCAAGTCCTCATGGTTACTAGTCAGGTTCATTACAGCTGAGCCACAATGGGAACTCCCTAGTACCAGCTTCATAACCTGCAGTTTTTAATGCCACTCACTGTGCTTTGAAAGTGAAATGAATTTAGGAAAAGAAAAAGTGAGCACAGTTATGAGTCCAACCAAAAAAGCAACGTACAGTATTTCTGTTCCAAAGAAATGCACCCAGTAGAGGGCGCACGACTGACTTCTGTTTTTAACAATTTTCCACCACCAGGATAAACCTGGGAACAGTGTTGCAAGACACAAGTTACAAAGATAATCGTACAAATGAAAAGATTTATGTAAAAACATTTCGAAAAGCTATAAGCTATGATGTCCTTATACTTCTAATGGATATTTACGAAAGAACTAACTAACCAGACATAAGATGACTCCGTGATAAATAAAAAAATAAATACATGTTGGGAAATATTTGGTAAGTGGGGCGAAGGTCCACAAAGGGTTAAACTTCTCCTTTTCCCTTTGTCGGCTGAATTTATACTCAGAAACAAAAGAACTCTGGAGAGTTTATTTTCTCCCCAAATTTTTAACTCAGTCTTAGAGCTTGCTGTTTTCTCTATTAGATCTAAAATAGCTGGCTTTTAAAATTCCTTTTAAATTGTGTTCTCAATGACACAAATGCCTTCCTTAAGGAAGAATGTTCTGGGTTTTCTGGCAAAGGTCATCAAAACCAACTTGCTCAGGAATCGAAGCAGCTTAACCCCCGAAGCATTGCAATCAGCTGAGCTAAGGTCTGCAAACTGGATGCCAGCGCCTGCAATGGAGCTTCCCCGCCCTTGCCCGGTTTGCATGTGGAGCGAACGAGCGTTCCCAGAAACAAAGTGAGAAATGCACACACCAAACTGCCATCACCTATGTCCCCCTCTATCGGGAACCAAGCTGGGGAGAAGACATGTTCTCCTCCTCAAGGCAGGTGAAACCCAACAGCGGTGTGAATTAACCCAATCAAATTACCCGAATCCCAATAAAAAGATAATTCTCCAGCATAATTACAGATCCAAACACAGATCCTGTCAATCCTACCATGTCGCTATTGAAACTCAGACGCTTCTGCATGAATACATTTCACAGCTGGCTGCCGACTGATGGCCAAAATCAATTTTTTAATATTTGAAACTGATGGAAAAGCTGAATATGGATCCATCCCACCCACTCCTGGGCTTGGTGGTCCGAGGATCCGCTCAGGAATGCTGACATGTTTGAAAACTCTTGATTCGACGCTAGAAGAGGCCGTCTTTTCCTCGGAGAGAAAACCAAAGTTCATCCTTCCAGGCAATGCCTTGATTTGCAAAGCCCTCATGCAGTTTGATTGGGTACAAGAATGTTTTACGACTTAACTGTGCACCAACTAAACTTAGAGACTCTTTTTTTTTTTTTTTGGCTTTTTGCCTTTTCTAGGGCCACACCCGCAGCATATGGAGGTTCCCAGGCTAGGGGTCTAATTGGCGCTGTAGCCACCGGCTGACGCCACAGCAACGCGGGATCCGAGCCGCCATCTGCAGCCTACACCACAGCTCACGGCAACGCCAGATCCTTAACCCACTGAGTGAGGCCAGGGATCGAACCCGCAACCTCATGGTTCCTAGTCGGATTCGTTAACCACTGAGCCACGACAGGAACTTCTAAACTTAGAGACTCGTAACGTAGTTTTCATCCACGGCCACACCACCCTGGACACGGCCGATCTCATCGTTGAGTATGTTTCCCTATCTGAAAACTGAATGCCTAACCACAAAGCAGGAATATTCCTGAAAAATACGTCTGCTGGGAAGAGGCCAGGACAACTCTAAGAGCCACCTCCAGGATACACTGCGGTGACGGTGTGGCAAGTTCCTGAAAACCCAGAGGATTTGATTTCCTCCACCACTGAAATGATGGCGTTCAATTAATTTTTCTTGGGCTTCCTAGCTCTGTCTTGCAATTGTATGTCTCCATGATGTTAAAACTCCCATTGCTTTCATTGCCCCAAATTACATTTCCTTATGGAACAATTCAGATCTCATATGCCAAGGTCAAGAGTTTCAGGACTCAGTAGGCCCATGTACTAAAGGAACCCAGGCTTGTAATGGGAAGAGTGAAGGGGAGCGGGGAGAAACTGCCATTAAAGGAGAAAGGGAACAAAGAAGACAGAGGAAGAGTCCATGAACCCTCAGCACGAGTAGCAATCACCCATATGGGGCCAGATGCTGCCCCGCCCACACGCACAGTGAGACTTGGTGCCAAGGGCCCCGTGTGCCTTGCACAGGAGGCCCATGTGGTTCGTGGGGGTGAGAGCATCTGGGTTCTCCCCAGTGTGGGATCTTTCAGGCACCTCTCTGTTTGGCAGCAATAAACAATAATAATTACTATTGGCACTAAGAGTCGGATCATGCTGAATAACTAACGTACAAAGATAAGTCAAGCTTTTCCTTTTTTTTTTTTTTTTGTCTTTTTAGGGTCCCACCCATGGCATATGAAGGTTCCCAGGCTAGGGGTCTAATCGGAGCTGTAGCCACCAGCCACAGCCACACCAGATCTGAGCTGCGTCTGCGACCTGCACCACAGCTCACGGCAACACCGGATCCTTAACCCACTGAGAGAGGCCAGGGATCGAACCCACAACCTCATGGTTCCTAGTCGGGTCTGTTACTGCTGAGCCATGATGGGAACTCCAGAAGTCAAGTTTTCATTTCAGCCCTGCCTTCTTTCCAAAGACTACGTAAAGTCAGGATGACCTTATAATTCTCGCTACCGTAGCCTCTGGAGAAAGCCAGGTCAGGGAGCGTTCCCAACGGGGAGCCCTTCTGTGGTCATGGGAGAAGCAAGCACAGGAAGCAAGAAGACCTTGTTCAAGTCCAGGCTCCACTAACAACCGGCTACCTAACTTGGAGCGCACCATCTAGCTCCCCTTCGGTAAAACGGGAAACTGAGATAGATGCCCTTGACAGTGGGTTGGAGGCTTTGAACGGGCATATGCCCAACCTTTTCCCTAAATGATAATGGCACCCGCTGCACAGGCAAAGAGAAGTTCAATCAGGAAATCAGCACAGCCTGTACCTCAAGCTTATGTTAGTGGTGAGAATGCGTTTGACGGTTTTGTGCTGCTATTGCTATTTTGGTCATGGATTCAGTGCAGTTGAGACACTACTTATATGTGAGATGAGAGAGTGGGGGCCCTTTGAAGACCCGGGGGGGCCACAGAGAGACCTGCTGAGCCCTCCCCACTGCGTCCCTGTTGGGGGGAAGCAGCAAGTCCCCTCATGAAGGTCACCAGAGTGGGCCACACCGGCCCTTGGCGCTCCCCAAGGACAACCAATATAACATGTCTTTTTTTTTTTTCATGGGTGAGAACAGCTTTTATTTTTATGTTATATGAAAATACATCAGCCCTGTCATGTCACGTTTTCCGGACCAGAACATATCCAGGTGAGAGTGGGTAGGACGGACGCAGCCACTGATGCATTTCTAATACCCTGACACCTTACAAAGTTCTCTGCTAGTGACAGGGACATAATCAATTAAATTAGGGGACTTCTAGTGTCAGGAGAACCCACTCATCTTGCTTTCCCTTCCAAACACCCCAGCATTAGATTGTCTCCAAAAGCATGTGGTATGATTGTTCTCATTGTGGCTCAGCGGATTATGAGCCCGGCTAGTATCCATGAGGATGCGGGTTCGACCCCTGGTCTGGTTCAGTGGGTTCAGGATCTGGCATTGCCGTCAGCTGTGGTGCAGGTTGCAGGCAGCTCTGATCAAGCATCGCTGTGGCTGCGGTGCAGATGCGGCTCTGCTTCGACCCCTAGCCTGGGAGCTTTCATATGCTGCAGGTGTGGCCCTAAAAAGGCAGAAATAAAATTTTTATAAATAAAGAAATAAAATAAAAGCACATCGTCTCCCTGATGCAAAGAAAAATCCAACATGAAAAGACTATTTTCGATTAGGAAATACAACAAGCCTATCTGTCAAAATATCAAATGGCTTAAACTAGGGCAATAGACCCATGAAAAGTCATAGACCTGTGTACATAAGAGCAGAAAGCGCTGGGGGCAGGGGGAGGGGTGGTGTCTAATAAATCACTCATTCAGCTGAGGTCAGAAGGGTTAAATGACCCACTCAGGCTGACAGAATAAAATGACACTAGATTCAGCCTAGAAACTACTGAAATAAATCTGCTCTACGTCCCAACAACTCAGTTGTTACCTCCTTAAAAAAGTTCCATCAAATAAACACGAAAGGCAGTATATGCACATATAACTCTGTACCCCAACACAGCACAAAAGGCATCTATAAATAAAAAAAGATCAAAAATCTATCTCCCCTGAGACAAATATGCAGGAGTTCCCGTTGTGGCTCAGCGGGTTAAGAACCCAATATAGTGTCCGTGAGGATGCGGGTTCAATCCCTGGCCTCACTCAGTGGGGTTAAGGATCCAGCCTTGCCATGAGCAGCAAACGCGGTTTGGATCCCGTAGAGCTGTGGCCGTGGCGTAGACCGGCAGCTGTAGATCCAGCCCCTAGCCCGGGAACTACCCTATGCCTCGGTTGTGGCCCTAAAAAGAAAAAAAAAAAATTAAATCTCCTGTAATTATGAAGATAAAACAAGGCATGGCTTGGCATGTCAAGAGCTTCCGCGACATACCAGGTGTCCCACCCCTGCAGACCACCTCTCGCCACGGGCGGCCCACCAGCCTGTCCCAATGCCAAATTTCAGAGCCGATCAGGAAGACTGAAAGTGTGCGCGTTCTGAGTCCAGAACCATAAAAAGGGGAAAAAAATCAACCAAACTCAAATTACCAACTGAAAATACCAAACAGCACGCATTTTAACGGACATTTGTACATACGTATCCCCTTCCACAGACCCGGACCTGGACTGGCCAGGAATTCCTTTTCTAGTCACAAACCTATCACCTAATTTTTGTCCTCAGTCTCTCATCTGTGAAACAGGTTACAAGAGCTTTGCTTGTGAGTTGACGGGAGGCTGAGTCACTGACATTTCCTGAGCACTTACTCTGAAAACCACGGGGCTGGGGGCTGCTCATCTATTTTCGTACCCGGTTCTCATGACAACTCAACCAAGTCCTATGATTAGACCCATTTTTCAGATAAACAGACTGAGGCACAGAGAGGTTAAGGGAACCTCCCACCAGGAGGACGCAGGTCTGAAATTCTAACTTGGCCTGCAGTCTTATCCCCATCGTTGACGTGGGCATGTGCACGTCTTTGTCTTTTATTCTCATCAGCTTTAGGCTTCACAGGTTCCCACCTCACAAAGTCACAGAGCTGAGTCTGATTCCCGAAGCCTGCACTTACTCACAGGCACCTCACCTCCCTCCCAGGCAAGCAACATATTTCAGCATTTGTCATGAGGCTCCTAGAAGGTAGTCATCGCTCTGTCTGAGAAAGACAACCCAACAAGGTATCTCCGAGGAGCAAATTAAATTGGGTAACAGTCAAAGAATATGCATAATGCATATGGAGGAAATTCATACATGCATTCACCGGGCCCTTTCTTAGAATCGAGGTCTCCTGCAAGGGGCAAGTCCAAGGTCTGGGCACAGATAATTAACTCTGGGGTGGATATTTTGTACTAAACCTATTTGCAATGTTGGTTCATAGTCAAAAGAAATACATCAGAAACAGATTCTCACCCGAGCTCAACCAACGCACACTCTCCCCGACTTCCCAATAAATTCCAGCAGGTGACTCACTGCTCTTGGCGTAGGGACCAAGAGTTACACCTGCCTCCAGGTCGGTGCGGGTTAGGTAGGCTCACGCAAGCAGGTTGACAAAGCTTCGCCAGATCACCTGAAACAGCAAAGCTCAGCCGTCCGCTCCCAACTGCCTGGCTTTTGAGAAAAGGAGTTTCCCAGCATTGGGTCATACAGATGCCAACCAGCCAAGCCGAGAATCCTGGCCGGGGGCTGGCTATGACCAAGATAAGCCACCTCAGCTTCAACACATTCACACACCTCAGGCTCAGGCTGGTGACTCAGAGTCCTCACTCGTTCCCAAAGCCCTGTACCCTGAGAGCCTTTGTTCTTTTTTTCTGGCCACCGATGAACTCAGCCCATTAACAAACAGCTGTAATCCCTTCCACGCAGAACTTTCCATTGGCAGAAATTAGTCAGGTTGGCTGGGTCTGAGGTCAGTGGCCTCCTGAGGGAACACACATGGGACAGCCCCTTCCCCAAAACAATATAGCTTTTCACGAACTGCTCATTTCCATAGTCGCATAGATGCTGCTGGCACATACATGGAGCCTACTGATTCAGTCAACTTCAATAACCACAGTATTCTAGAATCACAATAATAACAACATTCTTGGCCTTTGGCATTAGCGTGGGTTTTTATTTTCATAAGGACACGGTGCCAGCCTGTGCCCTCTGCTCCCGAGTATACACGGACCTTATATATTTGGGCTCTTTCAAAGTACCTTCTATGTGAGGGCCTCCTAGCCACTCCTCCACTACCTGTCTCCTCAGACACATTTCCTTTTCCATTTTTCTGCTTTTTTAAAAATTATTATTATTTTGGCCACGCATGTAACATGTGGAAGTTCCTGGGCCGGGACCGAACCTACGCCACAGCAGTGACCTGAGCCCTAGCAGTGACAATGCCAGACCCTTAACCACTAGGCCACAAGGGAACTCCTCCCCTGCTTCAGTTTTTCTTCTTTTATACACACACAAAATATTTTCTTATTTAACTATTTTCTTGTTTATCATTTCTCTCCCCCCTCCCCAGAATGTAAGCTCCACCAGGGCAAGGACTTTGATCTATTTTGCTCCCAACTCTGTTTCAAGAATCTGGAAGAGGAGTTCCTGTCGTGGCTCAGTGGTTAACGAATCTGACGAGCATCCACTAGGACGCAGGTTCGATCCCTGGCCTCGCTCAGAAGGTTAATGATCCCCCACTGCCGTGAGCTGTGCTGTAGGGTGGAGACATGGCTCAGATCCTGCGTTGCCGTGGCTGTGGCGGAGGCCAACAACTACAACACAGCCCCTAGCCTGGGAACCTCCATATGCCGAGGGTGCGACCCTAAAAAGAAAAAATAAATAAATAAATAAATAAATAAATAACCAGAAGAGTGCTTGGCAGTCTCAACAAGTATCTGTGGGTCTGTGGGAGTTCCCACTGTGGTTAAGAATCCAATTGCAGAGGCTCAGGTTGCTGTGGAGGTGCAGGTTCAATCCCCAGCCTGGTGCAGTGGGTTCAAGGATCCAGTGTTGCCCCAGCTGTGGTGCAGATGGCAGCTGCAGCTTTGCATTCAATCCCTTGCCTGAGAATTTTCATATGCCAAGGGTGGAGCCATTGAAAAAAAAAAAAAGGTATCTGTGTACTGAAATTGAATCCATCTTTGTGATGATAACCAGACCAGAAGGACGATCAAGACCACCCAGGCCTGAGATCTCTCCTTAAACCACAGAGCAAAGCCCTCTGCACTTCCTTTAAGAATCCCAAATAGCAAGAAGAGAAATTGGGAGCAAGGGGCGGGGAAGATATACATTTAATCCAATAATACACAAATACTTCTTTTTTTCAAGACACTGCATGCTAAATCTCCATGAACACAGGACTGTTAAAAAGAGGGAAAGACGGAGTTCCCGTTGTGGTGCAGCAGTTAATGAATCCGACTAGGAACCATGAGGTTGCGGGTTCGATCCCTGGCCTCGCTCAATGGGTTAAGGATCTGGCGTTGCCGTGAGCTGTGGTGTAGGCTGCAGACGTGGCTCGGATCTGGCATTGTTGTGGCTGTGGTGTAGGCTGGCAGCTGTAGCTCCGATTAGACTCCTAGCCTGGGAACCTCCATGTGCCGCGGGTGCGGCCCCAAAAAAGAAAAAAAAAAAGAGGGAAAGATACCAATAACCCCCCACACAGCCAATGTCACTCATCCTACCCTCAGCTCTCCACCTCCCATCTTTCCAGACCGCTCCTAAGAGCCTCACCGAGACAATCCCTCCACCTTTCGCTGGTCCTCACAGCTTTGCTGCCTCACAGTCCTTCTGGGCCCATCACCAAATTCCCTTCCTTACTCCCTCACCCCTCTACTAGGTCCTATCTGCTTTGGCAAGATGCTGACATGGTTAAATCCAACCAACCGCCTAGTCTGCACCTGCACCCAAACAGCTGACTCTGGCTGAAAGAAAAGAAAAAAAACTTAACCCATTGGTCTTACTTTAAACCCGTGACCACTAACATTGAGAGCTCTTTAATGAAACCAGCGATCTCACCCTGACGTTGCCAGTCCCTTCCCTCCTTCTCTTCCCAGATGCCCAGTTTCTCCCCATCTTTTTTCTTGGCTGATGATATATTTTTTTCTTTTTTTAAGGCCGTACCTGCAGCACATGGACTTTCTCAGGCTAGGGGTTGAATCGGAGCTGTAGCCACCAGCCTACACCACAGCCCCAGAAATGCGGGACTTGAGCCACGTCTGTGATCTACACCACAGCTCCCGGCATCGCCAGATCCTTAACCCACTGGGCGAGGCCAGGGATCGAACTCGCGTCCTCATGGATACTAGTCGGATTCTTTTCCACTGAGCCACAACCAGAACTCCTCAGCTGATGATTCTTGCCCTACCTCTCTGGGCAAACGGAAGGGACACCACCACTTCCAAAACCATATGCATTGACTGACATGCCTCTGTCTGCACCACCTACTCTGCCCTCCTGCCTGTGACCTTGGATAACGGTCCACCTTCTACTGCAAACCAATCCCTCCACTCTGCGATTAGACCCCACGCACCCCCCCTCCCTCCACTCAAGGACAATGTTCCAACAATTTCCCCCTCTCTCCTCTACATCACCAGATGCCCTTGCTCCTTTGGAGCATTTCCACAGGCATGAAAATATGCCTTTTCCCATTCGCAACACCTCCACTGCCACTGCTGTGGTCTGAGCCATATCTATCCCTGCTGGTCTAGAACAGCCTCCGAACAAGTCTCCCTATGTCTACACTTGCCCGTCTATAGTCCCTTCTCATCCCAGGGGCCAGACGGAGGCTTTTAATATGAAAATGGGATCACATCCCTCCTTTGCTCGACCCAGGGCTAAGAGCCAAACTCCTAAGAGGGGCCTGGAGTTCCCCTTGTGGCTCAGCGGTAATGAACCTGACTAGAATCTATGAGGATGCGGGTTCGATCCCTGGCCTCGCTCGGTGGGTTAAGGATCCCGTGTTGCCCTGTAGGTCGCAGTCACGGCTGGGATCTGGCATGGCTGTGGTGTAGACCGGCAGCTACAGCTCAGATTCAGCCCCGAGACTGGGACCTCTATGTGCCGCGGGTGTGAACCTTTAAAAAAAAAAAAAAAAAAGAGGGGACCTCAAGCCTGTCACCTCCTGCTTGGTCTTCGATATGTCTTCCATCTCATCTCCTGCTCCTTCTCCCCTTGCTCGTGCTGCTTCAGGCACACTTGGCCTCCTTGATGCTCCCTGAACTTTCCAGACACCCTCTCGCTTTCTGGAACATTCCAGATATACAAGTAGCTAATTCCTTTACATTCCTTAGGTCTTCATTCAAACGGTCACTTCTTATTACTGTACCCTAACTGGGCCCACACTTTGCGCCCGAACTGCCCCACCTCCCAAAGCAGCCCTACTTTTCCTTAACATATTATATCATTAAACTTAATTAATTAAAATGTAGAAACATTAATAATAACGATAAACTACAATTAACAAACACCTGTTTACTTACTGTAATTCCCAAAGACAGAGATTGTCTCTTTTGTTCAGTGAATTATCCCAAAGCGACAGTGCCTGGCACACAGCAGGACCAAAAAACCCTTTGTTGAGTCTGCAGATAGTATTTCTTCTTCACAACACTAATTGGCAGAGTGGAGGGATAAAAATATGAAAAAAGAGAGAAAGAGAAGATAAAGATAAGAAACACAGAGAATACAGGAGAAAGGTCCAGAATGCAGGGGAAAAAGAGAAAAGGGCAAAAAGATATAGGCTCGAAATTTCCCAAAATGCATAATTTCAAGATCCAGAAATGCACAGATTCAAGAAGTCCTACAAACCCCAAAAAGAAGAAATAAAAGATATTTACACCTTGACATGTCATAGAAGAACTGGAAAAGCCAGAGACAGAAAGAAAATCACACAAGTGGCAAGAAGACATGTCTACAAAGCATCGGACAGTCAGCTGGCTTCTCTCCAGAACAACAGAGGACAGAGAATGATGAACAGTTTCTTCTTAGCATTCACAGAAAAGAACTGCCAACCTAAAATTCCATATAGGCAGAAATTAAACAATAATGTCTTAGGTTTAAAAAAATATGAAAGAAAAATAGTATACTGTAACAATATCCTAGAAACCAGTTGGGACCCAAAAAAAGAAAGAGAGAGATAATTAAAATAGTCTAATACATTCGTATTATCTGGGAAGGATAAAAATACCAGTTGAGGAGTTCCCCTCATGGCTCAACAGAAACGAGTCTGACTAACATCCGTGAGGATGCAGGTTCGACCCCTGGCCTTGCTCAGTGGATTAAGGATCCAGCATTGCCATGAGCCGTGGTGTAGGTCGCAGACTGAGGCGTGGATCCTGTGTTGCTGTGGCTGTGATGTAGGCCAGCAGCTACAGCTCCAATTTGACCCCTAGTCTGGGAACCTTCATATGCTGCTAGTGCCCTAAAAAGACCAAAAGAAAAATAAAAAATTGATAGTTTCATAATCTCAGGTACCTATGGGTAATCCTGAGTCAAAAAGAAGTTTTATTTAAATAAGACATATATAGGAGTTCCCTGGTGGCTCAGTGGGTTTGGAATCTGGTGCTGTCACTGCTGTGGTTTGGGTCCCTGCTGTGGCACAGCTTCGATCCCTGACCCAGGGAACTTCCACATGCCGTGGGTGTGGCCAAAAATCAATGAATAAATAAATAAATGACCATTCTGACTACATTTGGGATAAACACTTATTTACTTATTTAAAAAATAAGAGAATGAAAGTAAATCCACAAAAGAGGATATTCCAAATGGCCAATAAACCAAAGAGCAAGAGCTTAGCCTTACTGGTTATCAGGAAAAAGTAAATTAAAAACCAGGAAATCCACTTATTGACAGAACAGCTACAATTAAGATGAATGTTAATGCCAGGCGTCCCCAAGGACATGAAAGAAGAGGAACTTCTTTACACCCTCCGGGAGAGTGGAACTTGGTCAACTGCCTTATTTATTAAAGATGAGGCATCAGCAGTTCCACTCCTAGAGATAAACCCCAAGAAATGCATGCCCATGTGTACTGGAAAAAATGTCCCCAAAAGTCCTTTGCAGCATTATTCATAATGGCCAAATGTTAGCACTAACCCAAATTTCATCAGCTGTAGAACGGCTGTAGCAATTACAGTCTATGCATACAATAAAACTGTGTGACAATGAAAATGGACAAACCAGAACTACATGGAAACAAATCAACCTCATTTTTTTTTTAAGTGAGGAAATGAAATCAGACCTAAAAGAGCAAATGAAGAATGACTCTCAGGGTTCAGAAACAAGTAAAACTAAAACTACAGCGCTCAGAGACATACTTGAGTAATAAAAGTGTTAAGAAAAGCAAAAACAAGATTCTATAAAAGTCCAGCCCAGTGATCTTCAGGAGGTAGGAGGAAACTGTGATCGAGGATGGAGGGGAAGCCTTCTGGGAGGGGCTGGCGATGTTTCTTTTTTTAAGCTGTGTGAGGACCACACCGCCCACGCGGCTGGACATTCAAGGCTTGTGTACTATTCAAGACGTGTGGCACGTTTCACAATTTGAAAAGCGTTCATGAAAATCCCCGTGAAAACTATTTTGGAGAAAAATCTTTCCTAGCAAATATTAACCCCTCCCCAAATAGGAAAGCCTCTTAATTTTAGGCTAGAGATATAAAACCTTGTATAAACAGCAGTGCTTCATAATATGTCTGAAAAGTTCAATGAGCAAGAAAGTTAGTTAATGACACATAAGACAAAGTACTCATTCCAAAGGAAATACAGGAAGGCATTCTCCTCCATTAAACTAATAGTAGGTCATACGACTACAGATTCAAGTGACTCTTCTTTAATATGGTCAGAAAGATGACTGATTAGGTAATAGACTAGATAGATTAGCGATGGTATCTACATTTAATGTATGTATAGACGCACACATATACAAACACGTTCATGTATTTGACCAGTATAAGAATATACCTCTTGCCATGGCTTTAAGATGAAAGAAGCATTTAAGAGTGGGTTCAGCACACCCCCCTGCTTCCCACTTCTCTGGATTCACTGGACACGATGAGCCAAGGACCTGCTACTTACAATCCAGGGTCACCAGAAAGAAGGGGGACAGGTGCAGTGGTCATTTCCACTTTGCACCCAAAGATTCAAGCCACCTACCCAACGGGGTTGCCTTTATCCCCAGGATGAAACATGACCCATGAATAGTCCACATTTTTATTTTATTTTTTTAATCTTTTTTTTTTTTAGGGCCACACCCACAGCATATGGAAATTCCCAGGCTAGGAGTAGCATCAGAGCTGTAGCTGCCAGCCTACACCAGAACCACAGCAACGCGGGATCCAAGCCACGTCTGCAACCTACACCACAGCTCACGGCAACCCAGTATCCTTGACCCACTGAGCGGGGCCAGGGATCGAACCTGCGTCCTCATAGATGCTAGTCAGATTCGTTTCCACTGAGCCATGACAGGAACTCCCACCTTTTTATTTTTAAAGAAATGCCCATCTACCTTCTCTTAGAGCAATGAATACTCTTTCTTTCCCATGCCGTGAGGCAGTTAATTTCTTTGTTTTCTGATTAGTACCCAGCCTATAAACAAGAACATCAAGTGCTCTGGTGTCTTTTTTTGCCCGGAAGTGCTGGGGACCATTCCTTTCCTCCTCTGTTACCACTTTTGTCT
>PVHT020000170.1:677813-711755 GCA_004024745.2 Catagonus wagneri
TTATCTAGGGCCACACCCGCAGCATATGGAGGTTCCCAGGCTAGGGGTCTAACAGGAGCTGTAGCTGCCGGCCTTCACCACAGCCACAGCAAGGTGGGATCCGAGCCGCGTCTGCAACCTACACCACAGCTCACAGCAACGCCGGATCCTTAACCCACTGAGCAAGGCCAGGGATCGAACCCGCAACCTCTTGGTTCCTAGTCGGATTCGTTAACCACTGAGCCACGACGGGAACTCCGGGAATAATTCTTCATCATGAGGAAGTCAGCCTAGAGCTGCTGGCAGCCAAGTCTCTGCTGGGGTCAGGCTAGATGGAGAAAAACTAACCTGAGTTGGGGAAAAACAGGAATGAAAGACAGAAAGAGAGGCCTGATGGGCTGACCTCACTAGGCCCAGCTCTTTCCTAATCCTGCTCCTTACAGGGGCCAATACAGTTTTCCATTTTGACCTTAAATCAGCTGGGGTTTCTACACCTTGCAACACAAAATGCTAACTGATAGGATCGGGATTTCATTTTTATTTTTTCTTTTTTTTTTAATGGTTCTCTTGTTGATGTTGCTGTTTGCCTGGAATAGGACGCAAGGATCTGTCCTGTGATCCTCCACACCACATCTCCATTAAAAAACAAAAACCTGTAAGTTCCTAGGCTTTCTCTTTTTCTTTTAACACTGCACCTATGTGTCTCCTAATTTTTTATTTATTTATTTTCTTTCTTCTTCTTTTTTTTTTTCTTTTTTGGCTTTTTAGGGCCGCACCCACGGCGTTTGGAAGTTCCCAGGCTAGGGGTCGAATCAGAGCTCCTGCTGCCAGCCTACAGCCACAGCCACAGCAACGTGGGATCTGAGCTGCATCCGCGACCTACACCGCAGCTCACTGCAACACCGGATCCTCTGCGCACTGAGCGAGGCCAGGGATTGAACCCTCATCCTCATGGATACCGAGGATTCGTTACCACTGAGCCACAATGGGAACTCCTAATTTTTTATTTCTCTATTGAATTTTTTTTTGGATTTTTTTCTTTCCTTTTCCAAATGTTAAAAGACTATGTGGTGGTGAATGTGAGATCTCTGTCTCTTCTGCGAGAAGCGTGATCACCCCCATATGAAAACGGAGCTGTAACTGGAGATGCTTTTGCAGCACCCACAGATTATGATCTTAGAGCTCTTCCAAAAGAAAGCTCTCTGGGTTTGAGGAAACTCCCTGCTTGGGGCAACCAAAGGAAGTGCCGCTAAAAAACCACACAACATGCAACAGAACCACGGGAAGAAAAAAAAAAGTCTCTTCCTGTATATTTTCTGAAGCACTTTGCTTCAAGAGAGATCAGTGGTCTTCAATTTTGCGAAAGAAACACTATGAGGAAAAGGGTCAAGTGAAACAGCTCCCTGACAACGGGGGAGAACCTGCAGGGCTGCGGGAGTCATTGGCACCAACTTGATGCATACCTCCGTTATCTTGATAATAAAGTACATAATTTCAGCATTTTGTAAGAAAGTAAAAACGCATTCCTCGTTGCACCAGGCGATAGCTTTCTTAAGCAACTCCATGGTGAGCCTCACAGAACCCCCCACCCCATTCCCAGAGATGGATTAGAGGCCCCACCACTGTATTGTTTTACATTTCTACAGGCCACCAAAAAATTAAAAGTATCGCCACTGGAGTAAATTCGTTAAGCAAAGAGCTATTTAAAAATGAAACTGATTGTAGAGAGCTCTCTCAGAGCTTAATGAGTGGGGCTCCATTTCTTCATCTACAATTAGGATCAAATGAGAAGCCCTTCAAAGGTTTCTCCTGAATATCCACTCTAGAGGATATGCAACCAGCAATTGGAGTTGAGTAAAAGGGACTAGAGGAAAATATGTCTGAGAGTGAGATGGTGGAACCGAGAAAACAATGCAACATCGGCCATGGATGGTGAGTAAAGCACAGATCAACCTACAGGAATTGTTGGTAAGAGTTCTGCATTCTTGATGAACAAATCTTGGAGCAGCGGACGCCATGGTGGCGAAAAACCACGGATGGATGGATGGACGGATGGAGGGATGGATGGAGGGATGGATGGATGGAGGGATGGATGGAGGGATGGATGGATGGATGTGGGAGTTCCCCTTGTGGCACAGTGGCGACGAACCCAATTAGTATCCATGAGGATGTGGGTTCGATCCCTGGCCTCAGTGGGTCAGGGATCCAGTGTTGCCATGAGCTGTGGTGAGGTCACAGACGCGGCTCAGATCCTGTGTTGCTGCGGCTGTGCTGTAGACTGGAAGCTACAGCTCTGATTCAACTGCTGGCCTGGGAACTTCCATATGCCCTGTGTGCAGCCTTAAAAAGCAAAATCACAAACACAAACAAAACAGCCTAAGTGGATGTGTGCTGACGGAGGGGAGAAGAAAGAGGCCAGGCAGACCACACAAAATCACTGGGCAACAGCATGGACCCGAGTGGGTAAATTTGAAGAGAAGATAGTAAATATTTTAGGCTTTATTAGTAACATAGGTTGAACTGGGTCCCCTAAAATTGGTATGTTCTGACTCTATATTTGGAGATAGGATCCTTAAAGAAGTAGTCAGATTAAAATGAGCTCATTCAGGTGGGCATGGATCCAACAGGACTGGTGTCTTCATAAGAGAAGGACACAGTCATAGAGCAAAGGCCACCGAGGAAACAGGAGAAAAATGGCCAAGTCCAAGCCAAGCAGAGAGGCCTAAGAAGGAATCAGTCCAGCCAACAACTTGACCTCAGACTTCCAACTTCCAGAATTGGGAGGAAAGACAGGTGATATTGTACATGGTACCCAGTTACAGAAGCCAAGCTGAGTAACAGAGCAGGCCAGCCAGTCTCTATGGTGACTACTTAATCCGGCCATTATAATGGAAAAACAAACCATAGACAATACAGAAACAGGATGACGTTTTTTTTTTTCCAATAAAGCTTCAGTCTTGGACACTGAAATCTGAATTTCCTATAATCTTCATGTTATGATTTATTAGTCTTCTTTTGATGTTTTTTCCCCAGCCATTTAAAAATGTAAAATGTAGAGTTTCCTTGTGGTGCAGCACCTTAAGGGTCCAGCACTGTCACTGCAGCAGCTTAGGTCACTGCTGTGGTGTGGGTTCGATCCTTGGCCCGGGAATTTCCACACGCCCTGGGTGTAGCCAAAATAAATAACAACAAAATAAAAAAAAATTTTTTTTTGTCTTTTTAGGGCTGCACTTGTGGCCTCTGGAGGTTCCCAGGCTAGGGGCTGAATCGGAGCTGTGGCCACTGGCCCCTAAACCACAGCCACAGCAACACGGGATCCGAGCCGTGTCTGTGACCTAAACCACAGCTCACGGCAATGCTGGACCTTTAACCCACTGAGCAAGGCCAGGGATCGAACCCACATCCTCATGGATACTAGCTGGGTTTGTTAACCACTGAGCCACAACAGGAACTCCCAATAAAATAAAAATGTTTTTAAATGTAAACTGGAAAGGGCTTACAAAATACAGGAAGCAAACAGAAACTACCCCTTAGGCTGAGGATTTTGGATCCAGTCTCCAAACAGGACAGTGACCAGGAGAAAAGATCTCTCCAGTAGATCCCAACACGACGGCATCGCTCTGCTCTGTGCTCTGTAAATACTTCTGCCTTCGTCGCACACTGTTTTCCGCATATGGGATTACGGGTCGGTTTCATACCCTGGGCTGTTAGGAACTTACAGGCAGGGTCTGTGTCTCACATATTCCTTTATCTCAAGCACATCTCACGGTACCTGGAACATTAACAGGTGCTTGATACGCCTGAGTCAAATCATATTCCCTAGCACCACAGGACCCTGCCGTCCAAGTGTGATGGGCAGGGCAATCCAGCAATAGCCACGTCAGCTACCAGCCCTCCAACTGTGTTATATCACAGCCACGAACAGTAGGCTCTTGAGATGCTTGACAAAGGACACAGAAAGTAAACTGCAGGAGTTCCCGTCGTGGCGCAGCGGAAACGAATCCGACTAGAAACCAGGAGGATGCAGGCTTGATCCCTGGCCTTGCTCAGCGGGTTAAGGATCCAGCGTTGCCATGAGCTGTGATGTAGGTCGCAGATGCAACTCGGAACTGGCGTTGCTGTGGCTCTGGCATAGTCCGACAGCTGTAGCTCCAATTCGACCCCTACTCTGAGAACTTCCAAATGCCACAGGTGTGGCCCTAACCTAAAAAAAAAAGACAAAAAAAGAGAGATGACACTTAGAAACTACCATAAATATGCCAATGGAAATCTTGAAGTGTGTTAGAGGTCAAATCTGCATACAAAAGGAATACAAAGGATGGTATTTCAATTTGTAGGAGAATTTGTGGGGAAAAGACTCATGACTATTCAGATTTCAATAGATCCTCAAGAATGGCTCCAGAGACAGACCTGTGAGCCAGGGCAGGAAGGCACGTAGACAGGTAAGCAAGAAAGAAGGACTTAAAAAGAGGAAGAAGAAGAAAAGGAAAGAGGGATGGACAGAAAAAGGAACCCAACTGTATAACTCTGCCTGTTTCAGTACTCACCCTCACTCTCCCACCCCAGCCCTTATAAAGAAACCGGACAGGAGTTCCTGTCGTGGCTCAGTGGTTAACGAATCCGACTAGGAACCATGAGGTTGCGGGTTCGATCACTGGCCTCGCTCAATGGGTTAAGGATCCGGCGTTGCCGTGAGCTGTGGTGTAGGTTGCAGACGCGGCTCGGATCCCGTGTTGCTGTGGCTGTGGTGTAGGCCGGCAGCTACAGCTCCTGTTAGACCCCTAGCCTGGGAACTTCCATATGCCGCATGTGTGGCCCTAGAGAAGGCAAAAAGACAAAAACAAAAAAAAGAGAGAGAGAGGGACTGGACAGTATTTGGGGCTGTAAGCACTATGAAGAGCAAACCAGTCACAGAGCTTAAAGGGTGCCGACATCACGTGTCTGCTTCTAGGTCTCTCAGAAACTGCTAGCTTCTAAACCAAGTCGTGCTAAGACTTGGTTTCCTAGTCAACAGAATCGAACTAGATGTACCAGGCAGACAGATCAAAATAATATAATACATTTTTTAAATTCACTAGCCACCCATTTGAAATGGTTTTTCTGCTCTTTTTCTTTGTGCAGAGATCTCCATAGCAACTAAACCTGAATACCTTGGTATTCAACCCAAGCTTATCTGCCCAACAAATCTGGCAGAGTTTCTTGTTACTAAAGGCACAGCACAGTTAAGGGTGGCCAGAAAACCGGACGGGCCTCGTGCATCCTTCCTGGAGGAGAGGAGCAGACCACCAAGACATCATTTTGGGTCTCGACCAAAGGGGGCAACGTCCTCTATCTTCATGGTTTAGTAACAAAATCATTCATCACGCTGCTGTGAGTCATCACACTGGTTCACATTATTTACCCATTTGTCCATGCATGTTGGCATTTTCTCTAACGGGCCCCTATATTATAATATTTTACTTTTTTTTTTCTTTTTTGCTTTTTAGGGCTATAGGGGAGGTTCCCAGGCTAGGAGTCCAGTCGGAGCTACAGCTGCCAGCCTTTGCCACAGCAGGAGCAATGCCACATCCAAGCCGCATCTGCGATCTACACCACAGCTCACGGCAACGCCGGGTCCTTAACCCACCGAGCAAAGCCAGGGATCAAGCCCGAATCCTCATGGATCTTAATCGGGTTCGTTAACCGCTGAGCCACAACAGGAACTCCATAATATTTTACGTTACATGACACCTTACTTGGAATCACATTATCAATACAACGTTATTGGTCCTTCATCTTCTCTGAACTGCTTCAAGGGCCACAAATGAAGGTCTACATTACAAAGACAGACTCTTTTTCTTTGCTTTTTAGGGCTACACATGCAGCATATGGCAGTTCCCAGGCGAGGGGTCAAATTGGAGCTGCAGCTGACAGCCTACACCACAGCCACAGCAATGCCAGATCCAAGCCACATCCGACGAATCAATGTGCTGAAACCCCCAAACAGGTCATCTGTAAACTTCCACAGGAGGCTTATATCAGTAATGTTAGATAATTCATGCAAAGATTTCTATTAAAAGATTCCCATCGTGGCACAGCAGAAATGAATCTGACTAGGAACCATGAGGTTGCAGGTTCGATCCCTGGCCTCATTCAGTGGGTTAAGGATCCGGCATTGCTGTAAGCTGTGGTTTAGGTTGCAGACATGGCTCAGATCCTGCGTTGCTGTGGCTGTAGTGTAGGCCGGCAGCTATAGCTCCTATTCGACCCCTAGCCTGGGAACTTCCGTATGCCACAGGTGCAGCCCTAAAAAGCAAAAAAAAAAAAAAGAAAGAAAGAAAGAAATTCAGGAGTTCCCACTGTGACTCAGCAGAAATGAATCTGCCTAGCATCCATGAGGATGCAGGTTCGGTCCCTAGCCTCGCTCAGTGTATTAGAGATCCAGCGTTGCTGTGAACTGTTGTGTTGGTCACAGACATGGCTCGGATCCATCATTGCTGTGGCTGTGATGTAGGCCTGCAGCTGCAGCTCTGATTCGACCCCCTAGCCCAGGAACTTCCATATGCCACGAGTACGACCCTAAAAAGACAAAAAAAGGAAAAAAAGAAAAAGAAAGAAATTCACCAATTAATTTAACTTAAGGGAAGCTTTCTAAGGAAAAATATTTCAGGCTGATAATAGTAACTCCCTACTTTGTTTCTTAGGCTCCATTCCTAAAAGACCTTTAATATAAAATAACTGATTTTAAGCTTTCCGAATAACCTTTCCTAAAAATCCAGGTGAATAATTTCTGCAATTTATGACTGTTCACAGCTCAACAAATTATTCACTTGAGCTGAGCCATTTTTAATTAGAGTGCCACTGTGTGCCTTGATTTCAAATCTAAAATGCTCTAATTCAAAATGATTCTGCAGGCTTCCTATTTGCTGCCTGGGAGTTTGAAAAGCTAAAAATAACAACCAAGTTTTCGCATCACAAGGCAGCACAGAGCACTTCAGGAAAGCCTACAGGCTTCAAACAGATCTGTGCACAGATCCCAAAAGCCAGCGAGATGCTGATTAGACTTTAGATCTGATCATCTCCACTACACCCTTACTTGTAAAGGCAAACGGACCTTAGGCAGACGTGCAACACTATCATATTACCAGCAGAAAAACCCTGTAAAGCAGGAACCCGCAGTCTAACCTATGCAGTAGCAGAAGAGAAATAAGGCAAAACTGCTAAAATCCAAATATCTAGACTCCTCTGTGCTCTAAAACTAAAGATATGAAATTCATATGCAAATTCTGAACAAATGCATAGGGATTCCGATCAGCAAAATCCAGACTATGGGAAACCACACAGGTCAACGACTTCAGTCACTTCAACAAATAAAAGAGAAGGAAAAAAGGGAGAGAATAGTGGGGAACTCAGTGATTATAAGACACTTAAGACATGTATCCGTCAGTGGCAACATATGAGTGTGATCTAGATCATGATTCAAAAAACAAGCCATGAAGAGTTCCCGCTGTGGCACAACGGGATTGGTGTTGTCTCTGAAGCTCCAGGACGCAGATTCGATCCCCGGCCCAGCACAGTGGGTTAAAGGATCTGGCGTTGCCGAAGCTGTGATTCAGGTCGCAACTGCGGCTTAGATCTGATCCCCGGCCCAGGAACTCCATATGCCACCGCTGTGGCCATAAAAAGGAAAAAATGTTTAATCTTCCCTTTTTTTTTTTGCCTTATGAGATAGGAACATAAATTTGAAAATTGACTACATACTGGATATTATTAAGGAGTTATGGTCAGTGTGGGTTTTATGTTTTCTTTTTTTGTAACACATACGGATCTAGTTACAGATGAGAAAATACGGTGTCTGGGATTTATAAATAATCCAGGATGGGTGTGTTGGGGGTGGGGGTGGGGGTTGTGGATGAAAACTGATTGGCCGAGAGTTGTTAATCCTTGGAGCTGGGTCACATAAGAGTTTGTATGGGGTTCAATCTCCTGCCCTCGCCACTTGTGAATGTTTAAAACGATCAGTAAAAAACACGAGAAATGCTGTGGTCTGAATGCACAGAAAATGCCTCTGGGTGGCCTGAGGGTGTGTGTGGCCTTACAGACAATATTATGTTTGGATTCTGGGGCTGCTTTTAAAAAAAAAACGCTTTTCTTTTTCGATCCAACATTTAAAAGCGAGAAGACTTCAGGATTTCCAACTTCTCTTTAAAAAAAAAAAAAAAAAACACAGAAAAATCTGGCAACACTGGAGTGTGGCCTGCCACAAGCCCGGGAGTGTGGCCTGCCGCCTCCGGTATCTCCCCATTTGCTCACTGATCGGCACAGCCTCCCTGATCTGGGATCCTCGGAGTTTGGTCCCCACGTACAGGGAGCGACAACACGAGGGCCCACCCAAACCACCACTAGAGAGGGGTTTTTCTGACCAGTAACCAAACGTCCCTGACCGTAACTTCAAGACACGCGCTTGGCGAGTTTTCGTTTATGTGACACAGATCAATGATTAGAAACATATGGAGAGTCAAGACTCCGCCACGGAAAACTCTGGCGTTGTGTAGTTGATTTGGCTTGGGACCCGGGGCCTGCTCTGCCAAGCTTGCTTATCACTCAGGCCGCAGGATGGCTGCTGCCGTGCTCCGCAGACCCCAGAACGCAAGGGCAGGAAGGAGGCCGAGAGCTCCTTCAGTTCATTCGCTTCCCTCTCATTTTACAGCAGAGCGTCCAGCCGGCGGAGGTTGAGCATGCGTCTCACCATCTCCCAAAGGACCATCAGAGGGAAGGACGGGACATGAAAACATACTGTGACACACACTCCAGAGTTACCACTTAAGAACCTGTGCCTGCGTGGAGTTCCCGTCGTGGCTCAGTGGTTAACGAATCCGACTAGGAACCATGAGGTTGCGGGTTCGATCCCTGGCCTCCCTCAGTGGGTTAAGGATCCGGCGTTGCCATGAGCTGTGGCGTAGGTTGCAGACGCCGCTCGGATCCCGTGTTGCTGTGGCTGTGGCCGGCAGCTGTAACTCTGATTAGACTCCTAGCCTGGGAACCTCCATATGCCGTGGGTGCAGCCCTAGATAAGGCAAAAAAAAAAAAAAAAAGGAAGAACCTATGCCTACATGTTTTCAGATTCTTCAGAGTACTTTTCCAGTGTGACAATGGACCAAGCGCAATATTTCTCCAGACTGTGAACCTTGTAGAGAACCAAACCTGCACTCTAAATATTCTGTTTATCAGACGATCTCGAACACAGTTCCTTGCGCTGTATCACAGGACCTTGTTGGTCATTCATTCTACCTATGATCATCTGCAACTACAGTCCCCTTGAGTTCTGGCATTCCCGTTTAACCAGCCTGTGTGGAATGCCCACTAACAAGATATCCTAGAGCCTGACTGACCGCTCCTCACTGGTAGAGACAGCTGGCTCCTCATCAGGCAAAAAAAAAAAATCGGGTTACTCCTTCCAGCTCCTCCAGTTCTCCGAAGACTCAGATCCTAGGTTCTCCAAAGACTCAGATCCTAGGTTCTCCAAAGACTCAGATTCTAGGTTCTCCAAAGACTCAGATTCTAGGTTCTCCAAAGACTCAGATCCTAAGTTCTCCAAAGACTCAGATCCTGGGTTCTCCAAAGACTCAGATCCTGGGTTCTCCAAAGACTCAGATCCTGGGTTCTCCAAAGACTCAGATCCTAAGTTCTCCAAAGACTCAGATCCTGGGTTCTCCAAAGACTCAGATCCTGGGTTCTCCAAAGACTCAGATCCTAAGTTCTCCAAAGACTCAGATCCTGGGTTCTCCAAAGACTCAGATCCTGGGTTCTCCAAAGACTCAGATCCTGGGTTCTCCAAAGACTCAGATCCTAGGTTCTCCTTAAGAGGCTCACGGATTCATTCATTCCTTGGACGTGGCTTCACCAACTGAGTCAAATCAAGCTCCTGGAGTCATAAAGTGACCGCCATGTTTTCAGATGCAGCCCTCTATGACCTTGGGTTCTTCCCAAAGTGAGCTTACCCAGTTAATAACAAGACTCCTCTTGGAATCTGATTCATTCAACTGCAGATGAGCCAAAAGAAGAAATATCAAAACAAGCCAGGGCAATACCTCTAGGAGCTCTGACCGTGGTGGACAAAAAAAGGCTCCCAGGGGCCCAACGGGGAGGTCTCGTCCTCCTCTAGAACACTTCAGGGGCTGGCACATTTTGTATTCACTTTCTCATGACTGCCAACGTACCTAAAGGGAGCAACAACTGTCCCGGCCCCCCACTGAAAAGGTAGGAAGACGACACCTGGTTCGCAATCCAAGGTCTAACACCGGTTGAGGTGCCTTAGCCTTCTCAAGCATCTGGACTGGAGGAAATCCTTCAGAACTGCTGTCAGTGCTTCTATCACATGACTCTGATAAAGGCACAGGTGAGGACTTTTCATGCTGGAAAGGCTTGACCGGAATCCCTACTGGAAACACAGAGGCTCTGGGGATTTCAGGGAGCATCTATGGCCCATCCCTGCTTGGCCAGAACTTGAGAACCACTGAGTGTTGTGGTAGAAGATCCACGGAAATTGTTCTAGCAAGAGAGGGCGAAAGCCTAGACTGGGAAAGTGTAGCCACAGAGATGAAGAGAGAGGATGAAGGGAAGATAAGGGAAGACAAGGGCTGCAGAAACTACGAAGCTAAAACACCACAAACCAAGATGACATAAAGACAGAAACCGACCTTTACTTTATTCGTAGTATAAACATTTCTTGAGCACCTAATATGTGACCGGTATCATGCAAAACACTGAGGATACAATAGGGAGCAGAACAGAATAAGGAGGGAACATCAAAAGAGAAGCAAGATGGTGTCAGGATTTTTTCTGAATGTATTTTATCAAAGTGTAAATGTTTAACAAGGTTGTATTAATTTCTGCTGCACAGAAGGTGATTAAGTTATACGTACATACATTGTTTTTTGTATTCTTTTCCATTAGGTTTATCACCGGATATCAAATATAGTTCCGTGTGTCATACAGTAGGACCTTGTTTATCCATTCTACATAAAATAGTTTGCATCTACTAGTCCCAAACTCCCAGCCCAACCCTTCCCCCACTCCCCTCCCTCTTGGCAACTGCAGGTCTGTTCTTTTTTTCTTTTTCTCTGTATGGCAGCAGCTGTGGCATATGGAAGTTTCCAGGCTAGGGGTCGAATTAGAGCTGCATCTGGAAACTACACCACAGCCACAGCCACAGCCACAGCCATGCCAGATCCGAGCCACATCTTCAACCTCTGCTGCACCTGGTAGCAAAACCAGAGCCTTAATCCACTGAGTGAGGCCAGGGATCGAACCGGCCTCCTCACGGTTATACGATGTTGGGTTCTTAACCCACTAAGCCTCAATGGAACTCCTCTTGTTTTCTTTTTTAAAGGGAGAAGTAGAGACGAGCATAGTAAGCTTCTGCTGAGAGACGTTAAGTTTGACGTGAAGTCTAACAGGCAGAAATAATTTGGGCTCATTCAAGGAAAGGATCAGCTTTAGACATTCACTACATAAATATGCTTATGAGCCCCCTATCTTCTAAAATATAAACCCCTCTTTGGTTCTACAATGCCCTCTAGTTACTGCCCGCCCCCTGCCCCCTTAGGAGCCACAGTCACAGAAGCAAAAGCTCCCTTTAGAAGCTCTTTCTCTTCTCACTCACATTGAATCCCAGCCGAGGTCACCAGACAGCCCACCCCCGCCGCCCAGTGGTCACTCTGAAAGATCTTCGCCCTCCCGGATACCTGCAGTGCACCTGATACCCAGAGCCATACCTTTCGTTCAGGAAAGCCTCTTCATTTTAATTCCGTAGCAATTACAGAAAATTTGTGTGAGATTCAGGCCCCAGGGGATCAGAAGAGCCTGCGAACACCAACACCGGGTAAAGAATCCATTCCTGCCAAATTACTCCGCTAGCACTCAATGGGCAGGGCTGGCACCCCCAAGTCATACACTGGGTGCTGGTAAGAAGAAGGTGGGAAACTAACACGAAGCAGACACTCAAAAATGTCCACTACCGGAGTTCCCTTCATGGCTCAGTGGTTAACAAATCTGACTAGGAACCATGAGGTTACGGGTTCGATCCCTGGCCTTGCTCAGTGGGTTAAGGATCCGGCATTGCCGTGAGCTGTGATGTAGGTTGCAGACGCGGCTCGGATCCCGCGTTGCTGTGGCTGTGGTGTAGCCGGCAGCTACAGCTCCTGTTAGACCCCTAGCCTGGGAACCTCCATATGCCACGGGTGCGGCTCTACATAAAAGGAAAAAAGACAAAAAAAAATGTCCACTACGGTGTCCCTTCAATAGCTATAATCATTGCTTCTCAAATTTAGCTTCCTTTCTCAGTACACCTAAGTATACAGAATATTCTCTATTTGTACACCCAGAAGCCCACTGCAGTTCCCTGCTTATGCCTCACTGATAGCATCTGGGGACTTTTTCTAACCTCACGCTCCATTCCACACCTCAGAGGTGAAGAATCTGATATTCCTCTCAGCTGACTGGAACTCAGGAAGAGAGAGACAAACAAAAAAGGAATGCACTGTCTTGACACGCCCTGACCTTCAGACACAGGTTCTACAGGCCCCACCCAACCCCTGCTTCTGTTAAAAAGCCCACCCTGGAGTTCCCGTCGTGGCTCAGTGGAAATGAATCTGACTAGGAACCATGAGGTTACGGGTTCAATCCCTGGCCGCGCTCTGTGGGTTAAGGATCCAGCGTTGCCGTGAGCTGTGGTGTAGGTCGCAGGCGCGGCTCGGATCCCGCGTTGCTGTGGCTGTGGTGTAGGCCGGCAGCTGTAGCTCCTGTTAGACCCCTAGCCTGGGAACCTCCATATGCCGCGGGCGCGGCCCTAAAACAACTAAAGACAAAAAAAAAAAAACCCACCCTGTCAAAGCACTGCTGGGCAGGAAGGCAAACACCCAGTTCTCAGCAAGGAGAAAACTCTCCCAAAGTGACAGTCGACTTTGATTCCCAGAATTTAATTCAACTTCTAGGACAACTGATAATTTTAGAATGTATTTGGAAACGAAAAACAAACATTCATTAGTCCTCTATTAAATCAATTTTAAATACGTTTATCCTCCCCTACTCTCCCACCCCCAAGAAAAGACTAAAGCTCTATTTCCAAACCACTGAAACTAAAGTTTGGCTTAGCTTTAAGTGGTAAGGGAGAGAAGGAAGAAATTCAGCTAGAAATGTCAGAAAAAGGGCAAAATTTCTAGTCTTCAGAAAATTATGGTCTATATTTTATAACCAGTATGACCAATGTTTTAGTGTTTGACCTTGAACCAGAATTCCCTTCGTTTTCTACATAAGCAATGTGCTCGCTTTTGAACTCTGAATTGGGGCTCTTTATTCTGTATCGTCTTTACTGTTATTAAATAAGATCCCAAGAAACAGCCAGCTGAAGTTGAATTTAACTAGCATTTCAGATAAACAAAATATCAGAAACTCAATGTTTAATAGAAAAAGTGACTTCAAATTAAAATCAATAAACTAAAAGTTGATTATAAAATAGTATAATCAACTATCCAAGTAATTGAGGTGACTGGAAAAACGATAACATTTATGTATGTGTATGTACATGTCTCAATGTATTATACATGAGTGTGTTCAAATAATAAAGGAAAAGAATAGGAGTTCCCATCGTGGCGCAGCAGAAACGAATCCAACTAGGAACCATGAGGTTGCAGGTTCGATCCCTGGCCTCGCTCAGTGGGTTAAGGATCCAGGGTTGTCATGAGCTGTAGTGTAGGCACAGACACAGCTCGGACATGGCGTTGCTGTGGCTGTGGCGAAGGCCGGCGGCAACAGCTCCAATTCAACCCCTAGCCTGGGAACCTCCATATGCCACAGGTGCAGCCCTAAAAAGACAAAAAGCCAAAAAAAAAAGGAATAGATAAAAAATCTTAGTATGAGCATGATTTTTATTGCTAGGTAAATGGGCAATTATTTCCCCTTCCTCATAATTTTCTGTTCTTTTTTTTTTCTTTTTAGGACCACACCTGTGGCATATGGAAGTTCCCAGGGGTCGAATAGGAGCTGCAGCTGCCGGCCTACACCACAACCATAGCAACACAGGATCTGAGCTGCATCTATAAATTACACCACAGCTCATGGCAATGCCAGATCTTTAACCCACTGAGCAAGGCCTGGGATCAAACCCACATCCTCATGGATACTAGTTGGATTTGTTACCACTGAGCCATGACGGCAACTCCTGTTTTGTTTTTTCCAAACTTTCCATCATAATCACTAATACATAAAAACTTTTTAAAAAAACTTTAGTTTTATCACATACATGAATATTGATGTTGTTACAATGTGCATTTACCTCCTTACATCAAAAAAGCCAGCTATTAAATATCTTACATTCTCTGGTACAAAAATAACTCAAACAGTGGGGGGAAAAAAAAAACTCAGCTTCATTTTTAAAGTAAATCCTTTTACTAAGAGTAAAAAGAAATGACAGCCTTTTTGGTATCGATATTGCTATCTACATCCTTCCAGCGTCTTTCAGTTTTATAGTCGAATGTTAATTATCTGTCTCATAAATTGCAATGTCACATCCTTCCTTTTGTTTTTTTCAGCTCTCTTGTGCTCCAAGTCCTTAATTGTGCTTCCCCACCCCCAGCCCCCATCGAACTAAAAGACGCAGCACACGAGGATGTGCACACTCACACCTTGCCTGCAAACGCACGCACGCACGCTCATGCACCATAACTCACATAGGCATCTAAGTGTCTGGCCATAACCGTGACCACCGAGAAAACAATTCATCGCTGCCTCAGGGGGGTGGGTTTCCTTTCCTGCAGCCTGCGGTGTGCAGGGTTACCTAGCGACCTGCAGCACTCTCTCTATTTCACTTTTCATAGGAAAGGCGGTACAGTGTGGAAAGCAAACTCCTGATGATGCACGCTAATGAAGGCAAACACTAGAGCAGATGCGTGTTCGGCACAAGATTTCCCTAATTGCATTTTGCTTAGGCTACCATCAAAATTAGTGTTCTCCCAAACACACATGCAGCAGAAGGAGGACATGACGTCTGGAAGGATTTCTGGGTGATGGACAGGCTGGCCGAAATGTAAAACAGGCCTCAGAGTTCCCGTTGTGGCTCAGCAGTAACGAACCCGACTGGTATCCACGAGGAGGCGGGTTCGATCCCTGGCCTCGCTCAGTGGGTTAAGGATCCAGCATTGCCTTGAGCTGTGGTGGAGGTCGCAGACGCGGCTCAGATCTGGCATTGCTGTGGCTGTGCATAGGCCAGTAGCTGCAGTTCTGATTCGATCCCTAGCTTGGGAACTTCCATATGTTGTGGGTGTGGCCCTAAAAAGAAAAAAATAAACAAACAATAAAATAGGCCTCAAATAACGCAGAAAGGATGTTTTTCATATTCAAAACCTTGAAAGTCATAGGTGTAAAAGACAATATAGATCTAAATATGTGGGCACAGATATCTCACAGAGACACTATCTACATATTACACTTCCACATGGCTCAGTTATACGCTTAAATGCTATCTTAGGCCAGGATCAAATGGCAGTAAAAGTACAGAAGAGGCATTCCCATTAAGGACCCAACACAGCCTCCATGAGGATGCAGGTTTGATCCCTGGCTTTGCTCAGTGGGTTAAGGATTGCCAAAAGCTGCGGTGCAGATCACAGGTGCAGCTTGGATCCATTGTTGCTGTGACTGTGATCTAGGCCTGTAGTTGCAGCTCCAAGGAAATCTAAAGCACCATCAATAGATATAATATCCTGGCTATACTGTAAAACAGCACCAGCTAGAAAGCACAAAATTATAGGCCACTCCTTGCTCTGTTTCTAACAGTTTTTTCTGTTTCTAAATTTTTCCTTAGATGGATTTAAAAAATGCCTTTCTGTTCATCAAAAAGAATAGAATACCTAGGAATAACCTACGTAGGGAGGCAAAAAAACCTGTACTCTGAAAACTATAAGATGCTGATGAAAGAAACAGAAAAATGGCACAAACAAATGGAAAGTTATACCATACTCTTGGATTGGAGGAATCAATACTGTCAAAAAAAACTATACTACCCAAGGCGATCTACAGATTCAATGCAATCAATTCCTATCAAATCACCAATGGCACTTTTCATAGAAGTAGAACAAAAGATTTTTAACTTTGTATGAAAACACAAAACACAGCAAACAGCCAAAGCAATCTTAAGAAAGAAGAACACAGCTAGAGGAATCAGGTTGCCTGGCTTCAGGCTATACTACAAAGCTATAGATATCAAAACAGTATGGTACTGGCAGAAAAACAGAAATATAGATGGATGAAACAGGATTGAAAGCCTAGAAATAAATCCAAGCACCTATGGTCAACTAATCTACGACAAAGGAGGCAAAGAACATAAAATGGACAAGAGACATTCTCTTCAGTAAGTGGCGCTGGGAAAACCGAACAGCTACACGTAAAGAATGAAATTAGAACAACTTCTAGGACCATACACAAAAAATAAACCCAAAATGGATTAAAGGTCTAAAGGTAAGAGCAAATACTATAAAACTCCTAGAAGACAACCTAGGCAGAACACTGTGTGACATAAATCGCAGCAGTATCTTTTGGGATCCATCTCCTAGAGTAATGAAAATTAAAAAATAATAAATGGGACCTGATTAAATTTAAAAGCTTTTGCACAGCAAAGGAAACCATAAACAAAAGACAACCTACAGAATGTGAGAACATATTTATAAACAGTGCGACTGACAAGGGATTAACCTCTGAAATATAAAAATAGCTCATACAACTCAATATCAAAAAAAAAAACCCATTAAAAAAAAACGGGCAGATCTAAAAAGACATTTCTCCACAGAAGACATACAGATGGCCAAAAGATGCTCAACATTGCTAATTATTAGAAATGCAAATCAGGGAGTTCCCTTCATGGCTCAGTAGTTAACGAATCCAACTAAGAACCATGAGGTTGCGAGTTTGATCCCTGGCCTTGCTCAGTGGGTTAAGGATCCAGCGTTGCCGTGAGCTGTGATGTAGGTTGCAGATGCAGCTCGGATCCCGCGTTGCTATGGCTGTGGCGAAGGCCGGCAGCTACAGCTCCTGTTAGACCCCTAGCCTGGGAGCCTCCATATGCCGCGGGTGCAGCTCTACATAAAGGCAAAAAGACAAAAAAAAAAAAAAAAAAAATGCAAATCAAAACTACAATGAGTTATCACCTCACCTCACCAGTCAGACTGGCCATCATCAAAAAGTATACAAATAATAAATGCTAGATAAGATGTGGAGAAAAGGGAATCCCTGCACACTACTGGTAGGAACGTAAATTGGTACAACCACGGTGGAGAACAGTATGGAGGTTCCTCAAAAAACTAAAAAAACACCTACCATATGATTCTGCAATCCCACACCTGGACATTTATCCAAACCAGTGATTCAAAGAGGTACATGCACCCCAATGTTCACTGAAGCCCTGTTTACAATAGCCTAGACATGGAAGCAGCCTAAGTGTCCATCAACAAATGAGTAGATAAAGAAGATGCAGTACATATACACAGTGGAATACTACTCAGCCATAAAAAAGAATGAAGTAATGTCATTTGCAGCAACATGGATGGACCTAGAGATTATCATACAGAGATGATAATACAAATTAGACAGAGAAATTACAAATATCACATGACATCACTTATATGTAGAACCTTAAAAAAGGATACAATTGAACTTATTTACAAAACAGAAATAGACTCACAGATATAGAAAACTAATATATGATTATCAAATAGGGGATGGGGAGAGGGATAAACTAGGAGATTGGGATTAAAATATATACACTACCATATATAAAATAGATAACCAACAAGAACCTACTGTTCAACACAGGGAACTATACTCAATATCTTGTTATAACCTGTAACAGAAGAGAATGGTAAAAAAAGAATGTGGGAATTGCCATCGTGGCTCAGCAGAAACGCATCCAACTGGTATCCAGGAGAACGGAGGTTCGATCCCTGGCCTCACTCAGTGGGTTAAGGATCCGGCGTTGCCGTGAGCTGTGGTGTAGGTCGCAGACGCGGCTCAGATCCCACGTTGCTGCGGCTGTGGTGAAGGCCGGCAGTTACAGCTCAGATTTGGCCCATAGCCTGGGAACCTCCATATGCCGCAGGTGCAGCCCTAAAAAGACAAACAAAAAAGAGCTAACCTTGCAAAGAGCAGAAGGAAATAGTCTCGTGGCCTTTTTATTGTTTCTGCCACCAGGTGAAGCAGGGTTTCCTATCACCATTTTGGTTCTGCTCCTCTGACCACTCCAATTTCTCCAAGTTCTCCTTATCAAGCTGGTCAGGGGACTAGACATGGTCCTCAAGCACCGAGCTGAGCTGGTGAACAACCAGTGGGACCAGGACAGGACGTCTCCCTTAGCCCACGAATGGGTTCCTTCATTTCTAGTAACCACATAAGGCTTTCCAACCAGGCCTACCTTCCCTGGTTCCATACGTGTACAACAGTCTCTATTTTCTTCTTGTCCCCATACTCTGTGTAGGACATCATATTCTGCTTTTTCAACAGTATGTCACAGGTTCTGCCTGCCGTCCTGGAATGCTCAGGTTATTCAGAGTGTGTACTGAACACCCTACAGGCCTTCTAACCACAGGTGAAATTCAAGTTCAGAAACTGCTGGCAGCCACATTTTTGGCCATGTCAATTCAGGAACAGGAGAACAATAATTAAAGGCTACGGAAGAGAAAAAAAAAATGATATAGATTAGCAAAGACAAGAGGTACCAAAGGGGCCAGGAAGTCCAGAATTCTGATTACCTTCCCAAAGGGCACAGTCCCTAGACAGATATATAACTGCCAGTGGTCTAGGAGGTATTCTGTATCTTTATAAGAAATTAACCCCCATCTCCTTAAGAAAGAAAGACAAAGATCACTTATGTGATCTTTTATTTTTTTGGGTTTCTTTTTTTTTAAAGATTTTTATTTTCGCTATTACAGTTGATTTACAATGTTTTGTCAATTTCTGCTGTACAGCAAAACGACCCAGTCATATACATATAAATATACACACACACACACACACACATATATATATATTGACAATGTCTTGTCAATTTCTGCTGTACAGCAAAATGACCCAGTCATATACATATACATTTTTTTTTCTTTTTCTCACGTTATCCTCCATCACGTTCCATCACACGTGACTAGATACAGTTCCCTGAGCTATACAGCAGGATCTCACTGCTTATCCACTCCAGATGCAATAGTTTGCATCTATTAACCCCACGAGATATGATCTTAAGTTGATTTCTGCTACTTACAAACATGAGTGCTAGATAACAAAGACACTGTGTCCTCATACAACGAGTGTCCCATGCAATGCCAGTTATCCTTCAGGTATTGAGCAATGCGCAGTATAAACAGACAACCTCCCAGTTTGGTGCTGACTCATTAATTAACATTCTGTTAGTGTGTTCCATCCAACCGCAAATCTAGCCCACATGTATCTCATGCTCTCCCCAGGACTGAACTTTCAACCCTCAAGACATTTTAACTTTTTTTTTTTCCTATGGCCACACCTGCGACATATGGAAGTTACCAGGTGAGGGATCGAATCAGAGCTACAGCTGCAGGCCTACACCACAGCCACAGCAACAATATATCTGACCCACAACTGCAACCTATATGGCAGCTTGTGGCATTGCCAGATCCTTTACCCACTGAGTGAGGCCAGGGATGGAACCCGCATCCTCAGTGAAAATGTCGAGTTCTTAACCCACTGAGCCACAATGGGAACTCCTATTTTACTCTTTCCTTTAGTTGGTTTCCCCCAGTCCCTAAATCCTGAGCTTCTCCCATGCATGTTTCGAGCCACATAATTTGACATTAATGAGGTAATGAATCACTTCTGTTTCCAAAACATCATGCTATGGCCAAAGAATCACCCAACATTGGACTTTAGACAAGTTAGATGCAACTCTAGACACGATTTCAAATTGATGCAACTCTAGACACGATTTCAAATTGATAATCATGAAAATGTCAACTCCGGCACAGCACACACAAAATGACATTTAAAAGTCAGTTACACAAGGAGAGTCCCCCTTGTGGTACAGCTAGTTAAGGATCTGGCATTGCCACAGCTGTGGCATAGGTTGCAGCTGCAGCACAGGTACAACCCCTGGCCCAGGAACTTCCATATGCCATGGTTGCAGCCCCCCAAAAAGCCATTTACAAGTGAAGAAAAACGAACACTCAGCACTGGTCATTAAGGGGACAAAAATCAAAACCACAAAAAGATACCACTTCACACCCAGGAGAATACCTGTAATCAAAAAGATAGATAGGAGTCCCCTTCGTGGCTCAGTGGTTAATGAATCGGACTAAGAACCATGAGATTGAGGGTTCGATCCCTGGCCTCGCTCAGTGGGTTAAGGATCCGGCGTTGCTGTGAGCTGTGGTGTAAGTTGCAGACGTGGCTCGGATCCCACGTTGCTGTGGCTGTGGCGAAGGCCGGCAGCTACAGCTCCCGTTAGACCCCTAGCCTGGGAACCTCCATATGCCACAGGTGCGGCTCTAGATAAAAAAAGGCAAAAAAGATCCCCCCCAAAAAAGATAGATAAAAACAAGTGTTATTAACAAGGATGTAAAAGACCCTATGTGTCACTGATAGAGACGGAAAATGAAGCGGCTGCTTTGGAAAAGTCTGGTGGTTTCTAAAAACAGTAAACCGAGAATTACCACACGACACAGCAATTTCATTTCTGGGTAAATGATAATGTATGTCCGCATAAAAGCTTGTACGTGAATGTGTCACACCAGCACGGTTTGCACTAGCCAAAAAGTGGAACTAACCCAAATGTCCATGAACCGATGGATGGATAAATACAATATATAAATCCATACAATGTGATGTTATTTGGCAATAAGAAGAAATCACGTGCTGACACATGCCACAACATGGATGAAACTTGAAAACATTCCACAAAGTGAAAGAAGCCAGACACAAAAGACCATACATTGTATGATTCCATTTATACGAAATGTCCAGAACAGGCAAATCTGGAGACAAATTAGGTTAATGGTTGCCTGGGGCTGGGGACATGTGGGGAGAGCTGGGGGGATAATGGAGCGTCTGGTAATAGCACAGAGTTTCTTTTGTTCTAAAAATGATTGTGGGGATGGTTGTAAAACTCTGTGAATATACTAAACACTATTGAAGCGTACACTTTAAATGGATGAATTGTACGGTATGTAAATTATAGCTCACTAAAGTTGTTTAAAAGAAGAGGTCCATTAGCAGGTAATCAATCCCATCACCAGTCATGGTGTACAGAAATGGAATGCACTTGGTAGCACGGCTTCTCTAGTTCATTACGACGGCGGTCAAAACCCTAAAGTGAACACACACGCAACTTTCTTAAAGCAGTCTATACATTTCATTCAGTACCACTTGAATGCTACCAGATCAGGCAGGAACGGAGGCTCTGGAATTCAGAACTGGGTTTGAACCCCAACCTCACCACTCAAAAGCTGAATGAACCTTGGATGTCCCGCGTAACCCCTTCCAAGCGTCAGTGTCTCTACACGTAAAGCAAGGAAAATAATAACCCTTTTACTGGGTTGTTGTGAAAAATAAATGAAATGACCCTTATAAACTGCTAAGCCAGACCTGGCATAGCGGAGCACTCCAATACTACGTTTAGAAATCCGCATACACATAACAGACATAAAACTAATAATAAAACCAACAAGCTCTTCCGTGCAACGTACCAAGCCCTTGGAAAGGACGCACATCCCAGAGTCACCTTCTTCAATTTTAATATCGAGCAGACCAATAAAACACCCTGAGAAGGGATTCCTCCAAGAGACATTTAAACTGGGACAAGTGGAAATTCCTGAATCAGAGATTAAAAGGGGGGAGGAGGCAAAATGGGAAGCATCTCTTAAATGCAACATTTTGCAGGCTCATATACAAACACCAGAGACCAACCGAGCCAGAAGTCTCAGCACTCATTAGTGAACTGTGCATCTCTATGAAGAATCACAAAGACACATGGAAACCAACGCCAAAAAGTACAGCTGACACAAAGCATGACTATGCAGGCTCTCACCCACTTAGGAGCAACCTAAGGACTGGAGGAAATGAACAGCAGAGAGATCAATTACATATTCTGACAAAGTCACAACAGCAAATCAAATATGTCATATCTCCAGTCTCAACATTTCTAACCATTAGCTTTCAGACTTCTCTGAATCTCATTAAAGACTTTTTTTACTTTTTATTTTATTTATTTATTTTTCCATTATACACAGCTGTACAGCATGGTGACAGCATTACACATACATATACGGATTCATCACAAGTGGTTAGACATAGTTCCCAGTGCTAAACAGTAGGATCTCCTTGCTTTTCCATACCAGAGGCAACAGTCTACAACTAATAATCCCAGAAACCCCAGACCATCCCACCCCCCTCCCCCACTCTTTTGGCAACCACAAGTCTGTTCTCCAAGTTCTTGATTTTCTTTTCTGCATAAAGGTTCATTTGTGCAGTATATTAGATTGCAGATAGAAGTGATGTCATATGGTATTTGTCTTTCTCCTTCTGACTTACTTCACTCATATGAGGGTCTCCAATTCCATCCATGTTGCTGCAAATGACATTATTTTATTCTTTTTTATGGCTGAGTAGTATTCCATTGTGTATATATACCACATCTTCCTAATCCAATCATCTGTTGATGGACGTTTGGGTTGTTTCCATGTCTTGGCTATTGCGAATAGTGCTGCAATGGACATGTGTGTGCAGGTGTCTTTTTCAAGGAGATTTTTATCCGGATATATGCCCAAGAGTGGGACTGCTGGGTCATATGGTAGTTTTATGTATAGGTTTCTAAGGTACCTCCATACTGTTTTCCATAGTGGCTGTATCAGCTTATATTCCCACTAACAGTGCAGGAGGGTTCCCTTTTCTCCACACCCCCTCCAGCATTTGTTGTTTGTGGACTCATTAAAGACTTTTTATTTTCTGTCATTTGTAAGGCCGCCCCTCAGCATATGGAGGTTCCCAGGCTAGAGGTCTAATCAGAGCTGTAGCTGCCAGTCTACACCCGTCACAGCAACAGAGGATCTGAGCCAGGTCTGCAACCAACACCACAGCTCACGGCAACGCCGGATCCTTAACCCACTGAGCAAGGTCAGGGATTGAACACTCAGCCTCCTGGTTCTTAGCTGGATTCATTTCCGCTGAGCCACGACAGGAACTCCATCATTAAAGACATTTAAAAAAAATAAAATAACTTATCACGAAGCCTAGCAACCTTCTGAGGTCTTTGGTCTCTTTTTTCCCAAACAGAGAATAACTCCAATGACAGTTTTCTCTCTCTTTTTTTTCTTTTGTCTTTTTAGGGCCACACTTGCCGAATATGGAGGTTCCCAAGATAGGGGTCGAATTAGAGCTGCAGCTGCCAGCCTATGCCACAGCCACAGCAATGCCGGATCCGAGCCCTGTCTGCGACCTACATCACAGCTCATGCCGACGCCAGATCCTTAACACACTGAGCGAGGCCAGGGATCGAACCCGCATCCTCACGGATGCTAGTCAGGCTCATTGCCGCTGAGCCACGATGGGAACTCCAACACTGTTTTCTGAAAGGGTAGCCAGTGACAGGAATGTAGTACGCTAAATGACACAGAATTGAAGTATCCGTGCTTTTTTTCTACAATATAAAACAAAATTAGTTAACAGTCATCCAATCGATGATATTTAACATGAGATAATAACGGTCAAGGTCTTTCTCTATGGCTTTGCTGGTGAATTCTACCAGACATTAAAAGAATTAATGCCGGAGTTCTCTGGTGGCCCAGTGGGTTAAGGTTCCGGCTTTGTCACTGCTGTGACTCTGGTTCGATCCTTGGCCTGGGAACTTCCACATGCACAGCAGATTCAGCCAAAAAAAAAAAAAAAAAGGGAATTAATACTCAACCTATCCCAAACTCTTCCAAAAACTTAAAGAGGAAGAAACACTTCCAAACTCAAGGGGCCAGAATTACCCTGATATCAAAGCAGATAAGGACACTAAAAGAAAAGAAAATTATAGGCTAATATCCCTGATAAAACAGATTAAAGGTTCTCAACAAAATGCTAGCAAATCAAATCCAATAGCATATTAAAAGGACCATAAAAAATGATCAAGTTGGAGCTCCCATCATGGCTCAGTGGTTAACGAATCCGACTAGGAACCATGAGGTTGCGGGTTCGATCCCTGGCTTTTCTCAGTGGGTTAAGGATCTGGCGTTGCCATGAGCTGTGGTGTAGATTGCAGCGTGGCTCGGATCCCACATTGTTGTGGCTGTGGTGTAGGCAGGCGGCTACAGCTCCAATTAGACCCCTGGCCTGGGAACTTCCATATGCCTCGGGTGCAGCCCTAAAATGACAAAAAAAAAAAAAAAGATCAGGTAGTATTTACCCCTGGAGGTACGGCTCAAGAGAAGCATATATGTTATATATCACATTAACAGAATGAAGGAGAAAAAGAGTTCCCGTTGTGGCACAGCAGTTGAGCACCTGACATTGTCTCTGTGAAGATGCCAGTTTGATCCCTGGCCTTGCTCAGTGGGTTGAGGATCCAGCATTGCCGTGAGCTGTGCTGTACGTTGCAGATGCAGCTCAGATCCCGCGTTGCTGTGGCTGTGGCGCAGGCCGGCGGCTACAGCTCCTGTTAGACCCCTAGCCTGGGAACCTCCATATGCCGCGGGTGCGGCTCTAAAAGGACAAAAGACAAAAAAAAAAAAAAAAAGTAAATAAATATACATTGTCTTTATAAAATAATTTAATTTCAAATATATTTAAAATTTAAATATTTTCTTTTTCTTCCTCCCTCCTTCTCCCCCCTTCCTCCCTCCCTTCCTCCTCCACTCCTTCATTTTCTTTCTTTCTGTCTGTCTGTCTGTCTTCTTTTTTTGGCCACAGCATGAAGCGGCTTGACCGCACAATATCAGGTCCCGGACCAAGGGCTGAACCGTAATTACAGCAGTGAAAGTGCTGCATCCTAACCACTAGACCACCAGGGAACTCCCTATCCACCGTCATTTTTGGTGGAAAAGCTGGCCTGGGGCAAGACAACACATGAAGACTCATATAACCTCTATCTAAACATTTAAATATACAAAACGTTGCAAATCATGCTCATACATTGTAAAACAAAGCTGTTTTATTCTCCTACCTTGACAAATAAACTTTCCTAGCAACCTGGGAAACTGGATTCCGATTTAGGATTAGACTGCTAGAAATGCCACAAGGGTTCCTAGAGGTGAGGGAGAGCCAGCCCCCAGCCCACGGCCCATCCTTATCCTCCCCCCGCCCGGCTCCATCCTGGATGGTGAACACTACAACCTACACAGCTACCTCTAAAAACCCCACAAGCGGCTGCCCTTGGGCGTAAGCGTACCCTTGGTAGGCAGAACTAAGAAAGTCTTTGAAGGGGCTTCGATGTGAACCCTAGGCCAAGGCACCTGGGTGGGTTCTGGAGAGCAGAGGGCTGGCCCCTGTGTGTGTATATCGCTTGTCTTCTGGGAAGGCCCTGGCTGATTGGGGTGATTGGGGGGGGGGGCAGGGCAGAGAAAGTCCTCTGATGTGAGGGCCAGGTCTGGACCCCTGTTCCCCAGTATGAGAGATGCTTCTAGAAAAAGAAATCTACAGCCTTTTCCTACTCAGAATCTTTGAGCTTTAGTTTTTCTGGTTCTGTTTTTTAGTCTTTTTAGGGCCGCACCCGAGACATGTGGAGGTTCCCAGGCTAGGGGTCTCATCGGAGCTAAAGCTGCCGGCCTACGCCACAGCCACAGCAATGCCAGATCCAAGCCACGTCTGCAACCTACACCACAGCTCACGGCAACACCAGATCCTTAACCCACTGAGCAAGGCCAGGGATCGAACCCACAACCTCACGGGTGCTAGTCGGGTTCGTTAACTTGCACCACGACAGGAACTCCTGAGCTTCGGTTTTGATCTTAGAAAAGTTAGCCATCACTTTTAATGTAAAGAGTAAGAAGCGTCCTCCTTTTAAAGACATTGGAATTCAGCAGCATACAGTTCAAAAGCTGTGTTTTTAACAAGTGCATGTCATTGAGTTCTGGCATTGGTTCATTTAGAAAGCTCTGGGTTTGATCAACTAGTATAATGTATATACCTTTTTTTTTTTTGTCTTTTTACTTTTTGAGAACCGTAACGAAATTTTGCCAAAAATTGACTCTTGGTCTTGAATCTCAGGGATCACGGTTGCTTTCTGAGCTCATGTGGTGATTCACCTCCTGGAATCTCTCCGACGGTGTTTTTAAGGCCCGCCGCAACATCTGGGATTGTGCAGATGTTCCCAAGTTCTTAGTTCTCGCCTTGAAGAGGATTCTCCTGAGATGAGCTAATTGCAGTACATAGGAAATGTCAAAATCAAGGTCAAGTTTAAATTGGAAGGGGTGCGTCTAAAGGGCAGGATAGGGAAGTTATACACTGTGATGAATCACTCATCATCGTTGATAATAAGAATACAGAGGTTTTATGAGCTTGGTTAGCGAGGGTCTGAGAATGCTTTAGAGGCATGCGGACAACGGAGCAAGTTGGAGTCCCGAGGTTCTTTTTTTTTTTTGTCTTTTTGCCTTTATCTAGAGCCACACCCGTGGCATACGGAGGTTCGCGGGCATCTAACAGGAGCTGTAGCTGCCGGCCTTCGCCACAACCACAGCAATGCGGGATCCGAGCCGTGTCTGCAAAATACACCACAGCTCACAGCAACGCCGGATCCTTTACCCAATGAGCGAGGCCAGAGATCGAACCTGCAACCTCATGGTTCTTAGTTGGATTCGTTTACCACTGAGCCATGAAGGGAACTCCTGGAGTCCCGAGGTTCCGTTCACCTGGTGATTCGAGCCTGTTCAAGTCATGCTTTGCTTCTACATGATTACCTATTAAATCAAGATGGAAAATACAGGGCCCATCAATACTGTATGTTGAGGGGTGGGGAGTGTGAATTTTTCTCAGGACCAGAGTGCCCACTTCTCTCATTCTTGCTTGAGAAAGTCTTTTTGCTCGAAAAAAAAATTTCTAATGAGATGAAAAAAAAAAGTCTATTTACGATGAAGAAGCTCATACAGAAAAGAAAGATACTCCAGGTTTTTTTTTTCCCCCATCCACTGCTGGAAATATTCCTGATTACTGAATGTAATGAAATAAGTTTGTCATGTTGTAGTGCGTGGTAGGGCGCAAAATGAAAAGCCTGAAGCTCAGAGTGGAGGCCTGACGTTTATGGTTATAAATGTGTACTTTAGGAATTGATTTATAAAGAGGAACACCAGTGCTAAAATAGATAAATCGAAGCTTGTTCTCATTAAGTAGGTGAGACAGTTTATCAAAGGTTGTCTGAAACCTCTCTCTCTGAAGGTTGGAAATAAGAGATGGAGTGTTAGGGCCTCAGCCAAGGGACTTTGCTTGTCCAACAAACCAGCCAGTTGAGATGACTATAAAATGGAATTGGTCAAAGTGTCTGCCTGGTGCTTAGCTCAGGGGTAAATGACCCTGAACCCAAAGGCCAGACCTGGTCGGCTGCCTCTTTTGTTTGTTCCTTTAAGCTGAGAGGGGACTGGAGTTCCCATTGTGGCTCAGTGGAAAGGAACCCGACTAGTGTCCATGAGGGTGTGGGTTTGATCCCTGGCCTTGCTCAGTGGGTCAGGGCTCCAGTGTTGCCATAAGCTTCGGTGTGGGTCGCAGACTCAGCTCGGATTCGGTGTTGCTGTGGCCGTGGTGTAGGCCGGCAGCTGTAGCTCTGATTCGACCCCCACTTCCATATGCTGCAGGTGCAGCCTTAAAAAGCAAAAAAAAAAAAAAAAAAAAAAAAAAAAAAAAAAAAAAAAAGCTAAGAGGGGGCTTTCCGTTTTTAAAAGGTTGAAAAAAAATCATAAGAAGAATACTACTTCGTGGTATGAGAAAACGATACGAAATTCAAGGTTCAGGGTCCATGAGTAAAGTTTTCTTGGGGGTGACTACACCCCTTCCTTCATGTATTGCCTCTGGCTGCTTTCCCAGTGCGGTGGCCGGGTTGAGTAGCTGTGACAAAGACCATATGGCCTGGAAAGCCTAAAATATTTATTCTCTGTCCCTTTGCAGAAAACATTTGCTGAACTCTGGCTTAGTGAAAACAGAGTTAGCTGCTGCTGGGAGCCTGCACCCCTCTCCTCCCTCCTCTTATCTTTTTTTTTTTAGTGCATGCATGAATGGGTGTTTAATTACATTGGCAGGTAACACTCACATAAGCGCTTACTGTTTTCCAGTTTATTTGATGCATAATGACTCTGGATGTAGATATAATTATTATCCCCAATTTACAGATAAAGAAGTCAAGGCATAGGAGACACAGGCAGCCTACACGGGTCAACAGTCAAGATGGATTTTTGTTGATTCTTATTTATTTACTTACTTTCTTATTAGGGCTGCACGTGCAGCATACTGAAGTTCCCAGGCCAGGGGTCGAATTGGAGCGGCAACTGCTGGCCTAACCTCAACCATGGCAATGCCAGATCTCAGCTGCATGTGCGACCTACTCTGCAGCCTGCGGCAACCCCAGATCCTTAACCCACTGAGCAAGGCCAGGGATCGAACCTGCATCCTCAGGGACACTATGTTGGGTTCTTAATCTGCTTGAGCCGCAACAGGAACTCCCTGATTTTTATATTTAAAATAAACTCAAACAGTTGACTCAGATTTTTTTTTTTCTTTTCTTTTCTCGTCACCCACGGTACTTGGAAGTTCCCAGACATAGGATGGAACCGGTGCCACAGCTGCAACCTGCGCCACTGCAATAACAATATCAGATCCTTAACCTGCTGAGCCACATGGGAATTCCTGACGTTTATATTTAAAATGAACTCAAACCAGCCCTGAGGTACGGAGTAAAATCTGCAATAACTTAATGAAGTAAGAGAATTTGAAAAAAAAAAAGATCACTTCCTGATCTTTGACAGTATTTCCATTTGATGATGTGTTTCGTTGATGCCTTTTATTTCCAGAACCCCTTTGGGATGTTATACAGTTCCTTGACTATCCTAACTGTTTGATCCGTTCCTTCAACCCAGAATTCCTGCGTGTCCAGCGCTGTGCTAAACACTGGCGCACATCTGTGCACACCAGAGTTTGCCCGGCCCAGAGTGAGCTACAAGAATGCGGTCACTCGCCAGCAAATGTCTCCTCTTGCTCCACTTAGATTCCAGCCATTTGTATCTCTCCTTAGGTGTTCAAGCGCATATGATAATTTTGAAACAGCAGGTCCCAGCAGATAGAAGAGCAGCTGTCAGATCAGCAGACCTATCTGTTCACTGGCCCAGATTGTTTCTGACGCTTTGCAGCATAACCTTGGAAATGTCTTTTCATTTTCCTTTTTTTCTTTTTTTTTGCCCAAATTTCAGGGCCGCACCCACGGTATATGGAAGTTCCCAGGCTAGGGGGTCTAATCGGAGCTGTAGCCGCCAGCTGATGCCACAGCCACAGCAACGCAGGATCCGAGCCATATCTGAGACCTACACCACAGCTCACGGCAACGCCGGATCCTTAACCCACTCAGCGAGGCCAGGGATTGAACCCGCAACCTCATGGTTCCTGATCAGATTCCTTAACCACTGAACCACGACAGGAACTCCGTCTTTTCATTTTCCATCCCGGATTTTCATTCTGGAACGTGGAAACCACCAGCAAATTAAGCTGGTCTTCACAAAACCGGGGGCCCCCAATGATGTAATGAACTCTGCTTTTGTATGTCACACGCCTGGAGTTTCCTTTGTGGCTCAGCGGGTTAAGGACCTGACATTAACTCTGTGAGGATGTGAGCTGGATCCCTGGCCTTGCTCAGTGGATTAAGAATCTGGCGTTAACTACAAGCTGTGGTGTAGGTTGCAGATGCAGCTAGATCTCACATTGCTGTGGCTGTGGCATAGCCGGCAGCTGCAGCTCCCATTCGACCCCTAGCCCAGAAACTTCCATATGTTGCAGGTGAGGCCATGAAAAGAAAAAAAAAAAATCCACGTGCCTTCCTTGTTGACATGGGCGCAGCTTGTGGGTGTGTAATTGATGCTGTAGATACATTCACTATGATGAACGCCATTGAGTGTGGATACCGTTGTTTTCTTAGGCGTACCTGGAGCTGCCAGTGAGAAGGACAATGTGCCCTAGGTAGGGGTGTAGTGTGGACAAGGCCAAGGTCACTTGGGGTGAATCTGCAAAGGCATCTGAAGCATGTTTGTGACAAAACTAGGTGTGTGGACAGGGTGCACTCACCAATTTTTTGAGTTCCTGGTGAGTTACCTGTAGCCCAGGGTCACGCGCAAAACAGGTGTTCACCAAACATCATTCTGCAAAGTCTTTGTACTGCTCAGTGGCCCATGACCTTTCAAGAATCACTGTATGTTTAGATAGGGAGTGCTAGGATTAAAACATTTTATTCTAAGTGTTCCAAGTTTATAAAAAGATTGCGATTTATAGTTGTTAAAGATGTTTATGATACAGAGAAATATGGCTTAGATATATAGATAAACTGCAGTAGCTTACAAAAGTGAAAATAATTTTCCATATTAAAGATGCAGAAGCGTGATTCTTTGCTTTTTTTTGGGGGGGGGGGGTGCTGTGTCCATGGCATGTGGAAGTTCCCAGGCCAGGGATGGAACCCTTGTCACAGCATGACAGCATCGGATCTTAACCCGATGCACCACCAGGGAACTCCTTCTTAAAACAAAAATGTTGCTTGGCTTGTTATTTTACATTATTTTTATACTTTTATTACTCTTTATTTGCTGTGGGGTTTTTTGGGGGTTTTTGTTTTGTTTTGTTTTGTTTGGCTTTTTAGGCCTGCACTTGCAGCATATGGAAGTTTCCAGGCTAGAGGTTGAATTGAAGCTTCAGCTGTCGGCCTACGCCACAGGCACAGCAACGCCAGATCTGAGCCACGTCTGCAACCGACACGACAGCTCATGGCAACGCTGGATCCCCAACCCACTGAGTGACGCCAGGGATCGAACCCACATCCTCATGGATACCAGTTGTATTCCTTTCTGCTGTGCCACAACGGGAACTCCCAGTTGTGCTTTTTATAGCAAAGACCTTGACTTTTTATTTTCCCCCAGCTTTAGTGAGGTATGATTGTATATTTAAGTTATAAAACATCACTTTTTTTTTTAAGCTTTTGTTGTGTGAAGGCTGCACCTGCAGCATGTGGAGGTTCCCAGGCTAAGGGTCTAATCGGAGCTGTTGCTCCCGGCCTATGCCAGAGCCACACCAATGCCAGATCCGAACCACATTTGCAACCTACACCACAGCTCACGGCAACGCCGGATCGTTAATCCACTGAGCAAGGCCAGGGATCGAACCCGTAACCTCAAGTTTCCTAGTCGGATTCGTTCCGCTGCACCACGATGGGAACTCCGACATTTGACATAGGTATACACTGTGAAATGTTTACCACACGTCAACTAACACGGTTATTTTTTAAAAAATTTTAAAGGTAAGAATGCGATAAGAATATTTACGATCTCTTAGCAAATTTCAAGTATATGGTATTCTTAACTGAAGTACCTGTGTTGTATATTGGATATCCAGATCTTATTCATACTATATAACTGAAATTTTATATGCTTTGGCTGACGTCTCCCCATTTCCTCCACCCCCTGCCCCTGGCAATCATCATTCTGTTCTCTTCTTTTATGAGTTTGACTTGTTTCGATTCCACATAAGCGTAATCATGCAGTATTTGTCTTTCTCAGTCTGGCTTATTTAACTTAGCATGTAATGTCCTTCAGCTTCATCCACATTGTTGCAAATAGCAGGACTGCCTGCTTTTTCAAGGCTGCATAATATGTATACGTATACAAACTCTGATTGTCTATATCCATTCATCTGTTGATAGACGCGTAGGTTGTTCCGTATTTCCGTATCTTGGCTATTTTGAATAACGCTGCATCAGACGTGGGAGGAACATACTTCTTCAAAATCCAGACTCTATTTCCTTTGGATGTATACCTAGAAGTGGGATTGCTGGATCACGTGGCAGTTCTATTTTTAACTTATTGCAGAATCTCCACCCTGTTGTCCACACTGTACCAAGTCCCACTTGGTGTACCAGGGTTCCCTTTCTTCAAGGTCCGGATTTTATTTCCTTTGGATGTATACCTAGAAGTGGGATTGCTGGATCACGTGGCAGTTCTATTTTTAATTTACTGCAGAATCTCCACCCTGTTGTCCACACTGTACCAATTTCCACTTGGAGTACCAGGGTTCCCTTTCATTGTGTCCTTGTTAACATTTGTCTTTTTGATAATAGCTGTTCTAACGGTGTGAGGTGATATCTCATTATAGTTTTGTTTTGTTTGAGGTTTTTTTTTTTTTTGGCCCCACCTGTGGCAAATGAAATTTCCTCCGCCACGGACTGAACTGGCACCACAGCAGCAAGCCAAGCTGCTGCACTGACCCTGCAGCAGAGAGAACTCCCTCACTGTGGTTTTGATTTCCATTTCTCTGATGATGTGTGAGCTTGAACACCTTTTCATGTGCGTGCTGGTCCTCCGTGTGTCTTTTGAGAAATATCTGTTCAGGTCCTTTGCTCCATTTTTCAATTGGGTTCTCTCCTTTCTTTTTTTTTTTTTTTTGTCCTTTTGCCTTTTCTAGGGCCGTATTCGCGGCACATGGAGATTCCCAGGCTAGGGGTCTAATCGGAGCTGTAGCCGCCGGCCTACGCTCCAATTCCATGTGTTTCGTGACATTAAATTAATAGATGTGTACTAACTTTTTAAATGAGTCTCCTTTTTGATATTTTCCAAATTAAGCACATGTTGCTCTAATCAGAAAAAGCAAACTTCGGAGTTCCCGTCATGGCTCAGTGGTTAACGAATCCAACTAGAAACCATGAGGTTGCGGGTTCGATCCCTGGCCTTGCTCAGTGGGTTAAGGATCCGGCGTTGCCGTGAGCTGTGGTGTAGGTCGCAGACGCGGCTCGGATCCCGCGTTGCTGTGGCTGTGGTGAAGGCTGGCGGCTACAGCTCCAATTAGACCCCAGTCTGAGAACCTCCACATACCACGGGTGCAGCCCAAATAAGGCAAAAAAAAAAAAAAAGCAAACTCTCTTAAATATATATAGGATAAATATCCATATATATTATATTCATGCAAAATTCTGCAAGCAAACGTTAATAGCCTCTTTATTTATAATCACCCAAACCTAGAAGCAACCAAGATACTCTTCACTATGTGACTGGATAAATAAACTAAGGTACATCATATAATAGAACATTATTCAGCACTAAAAAGAATGAACTATTACAGTTCCAGCCGTGGCGCAATGGGATGGGCGGGTGTTTCTACAGTGCCAGGATGCAGGTTTCATCCCCAGCCTGGCACAGTGGGTTAAAGGATCTGGCATTGCTGCAATTGTGACATAAGTCACAACTGTGGCTTGGATCTGATCCCTGGCCTGGGAACTCCATATGCCATGGGGCGGCCAAAAAAATAAGAGAAAGAAATGAGCTATCAAACCGCAAAAAGACATGGAAGAGCCTTAAATGTGCATTACCGAGTGATAGCAGACAATCCAAAAAGGCTACAGACTGTATGCTTCCACTTGTGTGACATTCAGGAAAAGGCAAAACTACGGAGCCAATAAAGTGATCAGTGGTTGCCAAGAATTAAGGAGGAGAAAGGGGTAATTAGGCTGAGCCCAGAGGATTTTTAGGGCAGTAAAACAATTCCGTGTGATATTACAGTACTGGACACCTATCATCACATATTTGTCAAAACTCACGGAGAACGTACAACACAAAGAATAGGAGTTCCCGTCGTGGCTCAGTGGTTAACGAATCCGACTAGGAACCATGAGGTTGAGGGTTCGATCCCTGGCCTTGCTCAGTGGGTTAGGGATCTGGCGTTGCTGTGAGCTGTGGCTTGCACACATGGCTCAGATCCCGCGTTGCTGTGGCTGTG
>PVHT020000170.1:712755-751110 GCA_004024745.2 Catagonus wagneri
TGGTACATACACACAATGGATATTACTCAGCTATTAAAAGGAATGAAATGACAACATTTATAGCAACATGGATGGACCCAGAAATTATCATCCGAAGTGAAACCAATCAGACAATTAGACAGCAACACCCAATGCTACTGTTTACATGTGGAAACTAAAAAGACACAATGAACTTCTTTGCAGAACAGACAATGACTCATAGACTTTGGAAAGCCTTAGTTTTTCAAATAAGACAATCTGGGGGATGGGGGATGCACTGTGGGTTTGGGACACAAAATCTATCAAATTGACTTGTGATGATTTTTGCACACCTATAATCAAAATAAAATTCATTAAGTTAAAAAAAAAGAAAAGAATGAACCCTAACCTATCTGTAGAATCTTGCTGGTAGTGATGTGTTGGCATAGGTCCACGGAGTTTAACAAATGCACCACTGTGCGGCGGGGGGCAGGGGCGGGGGAGATGCCAATGATGAGAGGCTGGGGGCTGGGGCAGGGATGGGGAGAAAAAGGAATGCAGGAGTTCTCGTTGCTTTCTGTTCAGTTTTGCTGTGACCCTAAGAGCACTCTAAAAATAACTCTATCCATTTACATACACACATACACACACACACACACACACACACACACACACACACACACAGGCTGGTCAGGCACACAAGCAGATTCAGGGTTCACAGTGACGTTGGCTTGGCTGCCAGCACTGGGCAGCCGTTCCACCCACATGCTCGCCAGAGTCTTGGTTGCTTCTTCTATGGTGTACAGTGATCCTAGTTCCTGCCCGCAAGCTTATTTCAAAACCAGTGAGGAGTTCCCGTCGTGGTGCAGCGGAAACGAATCCGACTAGGAACCATGAGGTTGCGGGTTCGATCCCTGGCCTCGCTCAGTGGGTTAACGATCCGGCGTTGCCGTGAGCTGTGGTGTAGGTTGCAGACGCGGCTCAGATCTGGTGTTGCTGTGGCTGTGGCACAGGCTGGCAGCAACAGCTCCGATTAGACCCCTAGCCTGGGAACCTCCATATGCCGTAGGTACGGCCCTAAAAAGACAAAAAAAAAAAAAAAAAGTGAGACTGAGCTGTCCAGAAATAGCCCTGCTTCTCAAGTGGCTACTTCTAACGGTCTGTCCCCGAAATCACCGTTCACCTCCAGAGAGAGAAGCCATCCACTGGGGACGGGGACACGTGCTCCTGCGGGGATGCGACCATAAGGAGGGCTTTCAGGAGAGTAGCAGAGAGAGGCCAGGGTTATCTAAACACAGCAAGTCATCATCCAACATGCAAAGAAGAGGCAGAAGCAAATACCTTCCCTCCAGTTTCTACGACGGGAGAACGCACCGTTCAAGTCAACTGAAAAAACAGATGTGATGACATTTCTCTACCTAAATGAACTTACCTAGAGGACACGAGGCTGGTAACATGTGCTAGACGTGAGAATAAAGACTGACTAAGACACCTGGCTTGGGAGTGGGGGACACGTGTTCCCTTGGCTGTCAGCTGAAATGTTTTTTTCTCCAGATCTGAGAGGTGACCAAAAGGACGCAGGATACAAGGAATTCATTAACAACTGTCTGTGAAAGCATGTCCTAATTAGGAAAACAACACGCTACAAGCCTGCGTCAGCATGCCGTTGCCAAACAGAGCCTGGGCAGAGGACGAAGATGCCTTATGAACTGAAAGGAAATAAGACAGACTTGCAGAGCACGCACAGATGGACTCTTCTCCCCCTAGATTTAAAATTCAACAGGAATGAATATGCCTTTTGCCACCTTACCGGCTGCAAAACTGACCGGGATACAGGCTAATAGAGGTCCCCAAGGTGCGAAATGAAATTAGAGCAAGTCCTCTAATTACAGCTAGCAGTTAATTATCATATGATGGGAACTGTAATCAAAGCAACAGACACACTATTATTTTCCATCTTCTCGGCAAAACACGTCTAACAAAGTCTCTCTAGAGGAGGGGAGCGGCCAGGCTGGGGGTTCAAGTGTGTCGCGCTTCCTATCGCCCGCAAATACAATCTAAGCAAGAAGTTCCTGCAAGAGATTTGGCCCGAGGCCTCACTCCCTATTTCTGCCTGCTTTCCCACACAAGCTCCTGTAGTTCTTCAGCCCATTCCTGGTCCCCTCCTTCTGGAATGTTCTTTCTCCAGAGTTCCACAAGGCTTGTCCCCTCCATCCGTCCAGACCTCAAGGCGATACCTCCCCAGAGAAGTACTCCCAGGTCCGCCTACCTAAAATAGATACGCACTTGCCTCGATGTTTCTCCTCCTGTGCTGCTTCAGTCTTTATTCCACGTTCGCCACCTGACACCTGTTATTCTCTGCCTCCGCCTGGAATGTTAGCTCCATAGAAGCAGTGATTTGGTCCATTTTATTCCCACTATATCTGGTTCTGAATTGGTCCTCCGTAAAGCTGATTAAATTAAGGGGGGAAATAAACTCTCCTGTCCCCTTCAGCTAAGTGAACAACATTTCAGCAAGACCAATATGAAGACCAGGCAGACAAGTGTCTGTGCTCAGTTCGGCTGAAGACCTGTGATGCTGCATGGAAAAGGTAATGAATCAAAACCAAGACTGTTGAGGTACCTTTTAGGCACCAGGCCCCGTGTCTGGCTCGTAAGAGAGATTATCTTTTAAGAGAGAACCATCATGCTCATTTATAAATGTTATTTATTTATCTATTTATTTAACTATTTATTTATTTTTAGGGTCACACCCATGGCATATGGAGGTTCCCAGGCTAGGGGTCTCATCGGAGCTACAGCTGCCAGCCTACACCACAGCCTTAGCAACGCCAGCTCCAAGCCGCATCTGCGAACTACACCACAGCTCACAGCAACACCAGATCCTTAACCCACTGAGCGAGCCCAGGGATTGAACCTGCAACCTCATGGTTCCTAGTCAGATACGTTTCCGTTGCACCACAAATGGGAACTCCTATAAATGTAATTTAATATGACAAAGACCGAGGCAGAGAAGTTGGCTTGGCCAGCGCCACACAAACAGAACCAAGTTTTCACATAGGTCTTTTTTCACTGCAGTGCTATTCACAATAGCCAAGACATGGTAACAACCTAAATGTCCATTGACAGATGAATGGATTAAGAAGATGTGGTACAGATACACAATGGAATACTACTCAGCCATAAAAAAGAACAAAATAATGCTAGTTGCAGCAACATGGATGGAACTAGAGAGTCTCATCTAAGTGAAGTAAGTCAGAAAGAGAAAGACAAATACCATATGATTTCACTTATATGTAGAATCTAAAATATGGCACAAATGAACCTATCTACAAAAGAGAAACAAACTCATGGACTTAGAGAACAGACTAGTGGTTGCCGAGGGGAGGGAGAGGGAGTGGGATGGACTGGGAGTTTGGGGTTAGTAGATGCAAACTATTACATTTAGGGCGAATAAGCAATGAGGTCCTGCTGTATAGCACAGGGAACTATACTCAGTCACTTGTGATAGAACATGATAGACGATAACATGAGAAAAAGAATATATATATATAATGTATATATATGTGTATATAATGTATATATGTATATATATAATGTGTATATATATGTATAATGGGTCACTTTGGCGTACAACAGAAATTGACAGAACATTGTAAATCAACCATAATAAAAAAAAATTTTTTTTAAAGCACTGTAAGGAGGATGTGGAGCAAAGGGAACCCTCACACACTATTCATAGGAAATTAAATGGGTGCAGCTCCTGGGCAAAACACTATGGAGGTTCCTCAAAAAAAATGAAAGAACTACCACATGACCCCAGCAATTCCACTCCTGAGTAGACATATTCGAAAAAACAAAAACGGTAATTTGAAACGATACGTGCACCCCAATGTTTACACTAGCATTATTTACAGTTGCCAAGATACGGAGGCAACCTAAGTGTCCATCAACAGAGGAATGGACAAAGAAGATGAGGTGTAGGCGTGTGTGTGTGTGTGTGTGTGTGTGTGTGTGTGTAACACTACTCAGGCATTAAAAAAAAAAATGTTGCCATTTGCAACAACATGAAAGGACTGAGGGTATTATGCTAAGTGAGTATTGCATGCCATCACTTATATGTGGAATCTAAGACATGCAACAAAAAAACTAGCAACTATAACAAAAAAAGAAATGGACTAACAGATATAGAGAACAACTAGGAGTTACCAGCAAGGAAAGGGAAGGGGGAGGGGCAATACAAGTGTAGGGAACTAAAAAATGCAAAGTATTATGTCTAAAATAAGCTATAAGGATATATTGCACAATATGGGGAATACAGCCAATATCTTCTAGTAACTGTAAATGGGGGATAACCTTCTAAATTTTGGAATAACTATAGTATACACCTGAAACCTATATAATATTGTACATCAACTATACTTGAACTAAAAAAATTAAAATAACTTTTAAAGCACTGGTAAGGGGCCATACTTTTAACTTCCTTCTTGCTTGCTTTCTCTCTTCCCCTTCCCTCCCACATTTTCCCCCCTTTCTTTTGCAAAAAAAAAAATCAGAAAAGCAGAGATCAATATACAAACATCATTATACCTGCCACCTCGAAATGAACATATTACATTCGGTCAGATTTGCTTTGGATCCCCGTTTGTTTCGACCAGAAATTTAAAAACTGCCAAGAAAGCTCAACCTCGTTTTCTCTCAAATGAGCCAGAAATCCTATCACCTCTTCTTCTTTGTCAAAGTTTAGGCACAGAGGAGTTCCCATCATGGCTCAGCGGAAACAAATCCGACTAGGAACCATGAGGTTGTGGGTTCAATCCCTGGCATCGCTCCGTGGGTTAAGGATCCGGCGTTGCCATGAGTTGTGGTGTAGGTTGCGGACGCAGCTCGGATCCCGCGTTGCTGTGGCTCTGGCGAAGGCCGGCAGCTACAGCTCCTGTTAGACCCCTAGCCTGGGAACATCCATGTGCCACACGTGTGGCCCTAAAATGACAAAAAGGCAAAAAAAGAAAAAGTTTAGACACAGAAAATGTTGGTGAGATATCTTGCCACTTCCAAAACCGTAGCTTCAGATAAATTCAAAGCATTTCTCAGCATCAATTTGGCATCATTATTCCTACTCTTCAGTACATTTGTAAACTGCCCGAACACCTGATCACAAGGTGACGTCTCTAATTTAAAGCATTACAGTCACATTGACTGAAGTCGCTCTTGGTTGGAATGCCCTTGTATATTTCCTGCCCGAAATGAGATGACAGGACAAAGAGTCGACGAAACCTTGTGCAAATTACAATTTATGCCTGTCCCCTCTGGCCTGGGGCCAAACACGGTAGGTTCTGAGGAGGCAAGTCTCACCCGTCAAAGGCCGCTCTGTGTAAAACCAACCTCTGCCTACAGAAAGCAAGGCTTTCATTCCACTCCGGAAGTCAGAATGCAAAGATGCTTTCTGGCAGGGAAAAGTGAAATAAGGAAAGAAAAAAGGAGCGCAGAGGGAAATCAGAAGGGGCAGAGGCAACAGGTTTCAACAGTGACCATTGACTGGGGGAAAAAAAAGGGACTGCAGCCTTTTTTACTGCTAACTTATTGAATGAATGCACCAGAAAGTTCCTGATAAGTGTCTAAGCAAGCTCTGCCTCTGTGCAGAGCGGCCCTTCTGCTGCAATGGAAGACCAGGGACTGTGCCCTCAGAATGAGACCCAGGGTCACAGGAAGTGCCTAATCTTTGCAAGCAAATGTCAATCTTCAGGGCAAAGAAAATGTCTTTGTTCTTGAGAATCGGGGGTTGAAATGACCACATAAATTCACTCACTTGACCTCACAAAGGAAGCACCTGTTTTCACGATGGTCTGGAAAATTTTTAAACAATCTTGCTTTTTTTACCCCGTCCCTCTGAATGAATAACTATGGAGGAGGAGGGGCTGAGGGAGACCTGGCCGCTTTCCCATGCAAGGATAATGGTTTAAATTACTGACGAGAAAAAAATGGCAAAAAATACAAACACGTGGAGACTAAACAACACGCTACTAAACAACCAATGGATCACGGAAGAAATCAAAGAGGAAATTAAAAAATACCTAGAAGCAGATGACAGCAAAGATACGACACTCCAAAACCTCTGGGATGCAGCAAAAGCAGTTCTAAGAGGAAAGTATATAGCAATACAAGCCTACCTCAGGAAACAAGAAAAAGCTCAAATAAACAACCTAACTTTACATCTAAAGCAGCTAGAGAGGGAAGAAGCCAGGTCATGGAAACAACCTAAATGCCCATCGACAGAGGAGTGGGTAGGGAAGATATGGTACATACACACAATGGAATATTACTCAGCCATTAAAAGGTATGAAATAACATTTATAGCAACATGGATGGACCTAGAAATTATCATCCGAAGTGAAACCAGTCAGACAATTAGACAGCAACACCCAATGCTACCACTTACATGTGGAAACTAAAGAGACACAATGAACTTCTTTGCAGAATAGACAATGACTCACAGATTTTGGAAAACCTTGGTTTTTCAAATAAGACAGTCTGGGGGGTGGGGGGATGCACTGTGGGTTTGGGACACAAAATCTATCAAATTGACTTCTGATGATCTCTGTACACCTATAATTGAAATAAAAGTCATTGTTATAAAAATAAATAAATAAATATTACTGATGGAAATGTGCAGATTTTTTAAATAAACCACCACCTAATTTTAATCCACTAAAAAAAGGAAAACGAAATGTAACCCTTGGAAGGAGCCCCACATTTTTTCCACCCTGCCTCACATCCGAGCACCTAAGCACGTGGCTTGGGTAAGTGGTGGAGGCATCATCATTGATGAACGCCTGCTGAACCTTCTGCAAAGTAACAGTCCCACTTGGGCTGGGGCTGAAGATGACCTGGTGTTCCCTCAGTGAAGGAAAAAAATAAGGATCAATGATACTAAAAGGGGCCACGGCCGTTTGGGGGAGCTATTTAGTGTGACATGACAGGAAAAGGAGGAGCTGATCGCTTGCCTGGTGTCGCTGATGAAGCAAAAGAAATGTAGGGAGTTCCCTGACGGCACAGTGGGTTAAGGACCCGGCAGTGTCACTGCTGTGGTGTGGGTTCGATCCCTGCCCTGGGAACTTCTGCATTGCATGCTGCAGGTGCAGCCAAAAAAAAAAAAAAGGAAAGAAAAATGTAAACATCAGCATTTCTTGTCAACAGGTTCTGTCTCTTCTCGGCCAGAAACTACAAAGAACTAGTCAAGCCAAGTTAATTCCACAAGATGGAACTGGTTGCTTTCCTCATTAATACTAATTACGAGTGATTAAAAAATGGCGTTCCCACTGTGGCTTGGCAGTAACGAACACGACTGGTATCCATGAGGACCCAGGTACATTCCCTGGCCTCGCTCAGTGGGTTAAGGATCCAGCGTTGTGTGAGCTGTGGTGTAGGTTGCAGACGCGGCTCGGATCCCGCGTTGCTGGATCCCGCATTGCTGTGGCTGTGGCGAAGGCCGGCAGCTCCAACTGTTAGACCCCTAGCCTGGGAACGTCCATATGCCATGAGTGCAGCCCTAGAAAAGCCATTATTATTATAGATCTTCCAAGATTTTAGACATGGCTTTGATGCCCCCCACAAATCGTATACATACACAATTTGTCTATAAAATAATGAAATTATTTTTTAAACTGGCTTAGGTAAGCTCTGTCTTTAAAATTTCAACAAGCATATCCTTAAATTCTCTGTACCACTTCAAACTGCAGTGGGTTTAGGGTACATAATAATCCATAAATGCTAAACAAAGAATAAATTAAAGTTTCGGTCAACTCAATTAAATCATTGTATACAATATATTATTGCTTCAAATCCCAAGGCAGAGAAAGGAAATTGCTTCCTCTGGCAGGTAGAATGACTTGCTTGGATCCACAGGGGGAAGAAAATATTTCCTTCCATCTAAAACAGCCCCGTCTCCAAAAGTTTCTGTTTCTAATAACAAAGGTCGCAAAATGTGAAAGTTTTTTAAATGGAGGATATTATGTCTTGAGATACAGGCTATAACCGAAGAGATGAGTAAACCATAACAATTAAAATGAGGTGTTACCTGAAACTGCTCAAACTGAAATTCGATATGACATTTAGAGTTATTAAAACCCATTAAGATTTTTAACTTTGATTTCATAAAATGAGTTACTCCCTGCACAAGTAAAAATGTTTTTCCCTGGGACATCAAGGTCAAGATATCAGCTCATAAAGGGGTCTTGCCGGTTTTATTTAGTCCCTGAACTCAAATAAAGCTCATTTAACTTTGGCCCTGAAAAAAACAAAAACTTTTTTTAAAGCATGCTGGCGTTGTCACCGATTTTTCAATGGCTCTTGATCATGTACTTAGACACACATGCATAATACCCTGGTTTTCGAAAGACAAAATAAGTCTGCTAGATGGCCTTAGCTAAAACACAAATCTAACATTTTTAGAGAATTGGGGGAAAAAAAGGGTTTTTAATTTATAAATTAGAGGAGTGATAGCACATATATAAGCTCCGAGAAGTTCCTGTCGTGGCACAGCGGAAACGAATCTGACTAGGAACCATGAGGTTGCGGGTTCAATCCCTGGCCTCGCTCAGTGGGTTAAGGATCCGGTGTTGCCATGAGCTGTGGTGTAGGCTGCATACGCAGCTCGGATCTGGCGTTGCTATGGCTGTGGTATAGGCCAGCGGCTACAGCTCTGATTAGACCCCTAGCCTGGGAACCTCCATATGCCTTGGGTGAGGACCTAAAAAGCCAAAAATTAAAAAATAAATACAATAAAATAAAATATAAGCTCCAAGAGGAGAAGGTCTTAGTCCATTTTGTTTACTCATATACCCTAAGTGCCTAAAAAGTGGCTTTCAAATAATATAACAATATTATGTAAAATCAATGTAAATTTAATATAAAATATGGTGACAGAAATTCAATGAGATAATTATTCAATATATTATTCAATATATTAGATTATATCATCGATTCTCAATAATAATTACATATAATAATATATAAATATATTATCTCATTGAATTATATTATCTCTGAATCCTCTCAATAACATTATGAGACAGATTTTTTTTTTTACTTCATTTTAATGATATAAAAGCTGAGCTTCAAAGAACTGATATATCAAGGTGACACGGTGGAAAATAAAGACTTTAGGGCTTCTCCACCCCTCTTCTCCTTGTTGCCATTTCATCACTGTACCTTTGTCACCCAAAGACTTCAACACACATCAGAAGTTCTTGGCTGTAAAGCTTGAATCTCTGAACAATCAGTACGGCTTTCTTTCAAGTCTAAGTTGAGAACTCAAAAAGTATACTAGTGCCTATAGAAAGATAAATTCAAATGCATCCACTTAATCCAAAGGCATGAATTAAAGCGTTTCTTAAATATTGATTAGGGGTGTAATTTATCCAACTACCCCTGGCTTTCACTGTTGGTAACCAACCCTTCATGCCCCAGGCCGGACTAGCACTTCTGTACCTCTTCCTCAGTCTACTGCCTAGACTTGCAATTCCAACTGAGAAGAGTTAGAGGCTAAGACAAGGCCAGAAAAGGAATGGGCCCTCCTTTCCTAATGCAAGCGAGAGCCAAATAAAAACAATGGTGAATTGTTCCTTAATTGGAATATGGCGGCCATGCCAATCATTGCCTTCTCTTCCTCCAGCTCCTCCAATTACCAATGCGTCCTCCTCGAAAGTCTGCCTGGATGAGTCTGGGACCACCCAAAGCACTCTAACCCCCCCTTCATGCCAGCCACAGCTGGGTAAACCAGAGGCGAATACAGGACCCTACAGGGGCCCAAGAGACTCTCACTTAAAATTTTGGAACTATCCCCTGGAATACCCAAAAATAGTTACCAGAAAATGAATTTTGATTATTTAAGAGAAAAAAAAATAACTAAAACCAAATGTCTTAAGAGCTTAAAAAAAAAAAAAGAGCCTGTGCAGTACTGGACTAATGTGCCAGGTCAAAGCCATTTGGCAAGCAGCGAGTCTGCAGCTCCGAGAAGCCTGAGACCAAGCAGGGAAGCCAGTCTGCTCGTACAGGCATGAGAAGAGCAGAGCCTCATAAAGAAAAGCAGAAATTACAGACCGCATGGGCCTCTGACAAATGTGAGAATGGGATTCCTTCCCAATGTTTCTATTACCCTCCTTGGCTATCCACAGCCTTTCCTCATCTCTTCAGTGACATCATGTTTATATGAACTTGAGAATGTCTTTCCATTTCATTACGGACAAATGACCCCAGGAGTTCCCGTTGTGGCTCAGCAGTAATAAACCTGAGTGGTATCCATGAGGAGGGGGGTTCGATCCCTGGCCTTGCTCAGTGAGTTAAGGATCCGGAGTTTCTGTGAGCTGCGGTGTAGGTCGCAGACGGCGCTCGGATCCGGCATTGCTGTGCAGCTCCAATTAGACCCCTAGCCTGGGAACTTCCATATGCCACAGAGGCTGCCCTAAAAAGCATAAATAAACAAACAAGTGATCCCAGACACATAGTATTCTGCCTCCCTGTAGTTGTCCTACTAGAAAAGGTGACTGAAAACCTGATCTCCCTGTAGGTCTCAGCACTGACCATTTGCAGCGGTAATAGTCGGAGACCAATGCTGACTCCTTAAAAACCCAAACCCCAAATCAGAAGAATTTTAAATAATTTTCCCAGGTGTTAACAGTTAAGTGGAGTTCCCCTCGTGGCTCAGCGGTTAACGAATCCAGCTAGGAACCATGTGGTTTGGGGTTCGATCCCTGGCCTTGCTCAGTGGGTTAAGGATCCGGCATTGCCGTGAGCTGTGGTGTAGGTCACAGACACGGCTCGGATCCCACGTTGCTGTGGTTGTGGTGTAGGCCGGCAGCTACAGCTCCTGTTAGACCCCTAGCCTGGGAACCTCTGTATGCCGCGGGCACGGCCCTAGAAAAGGCAAAAAGACCAAAAAAAAAAAAAAAGGTTAAGTATAAAATGTGATTCTTCTTCTTCAAAATCTTTATACTATAAAAAAAAAAGAATGAAAGAACTTTTCACTCCTTTTTAGAAGAAAATCAGCTAAGATCTCAGGCTGTTTTAATGCTGTTCCAACAGAACCAAGGCCAGCCTGACTCATGATAGCCCCAAATTACACAACAGTCTATCATGGATTATGCCTTACGGGTTTTCAGCTATACCTAATATGCAAACAGATGCCTGGTTAAATACATCAAGAAGAGAGGCTGGAATAAGGAACAGTCTGGAAACTGTTGGAGGCAACAGAATAGAGAGCCTATGCGCTGTAAGTATCTTGCTGGATCCTAGCAGGAAGGGAGGAAAAGTCCCAAAAAAATGAATTAGACAGTCCCTGCCCTCAAAGAATTCCTAGACAGGCACCTCCACAAACAGCCCAGATCCGGGGCAGACAGTGACAGAGGCTAACTGGAAGTTGCAACAAAGCATGATGGGATCACGGAGGCAGGAACAATTAATCAGAGTCAGCCAGGCAGCCGACATTTAGCCCCGACTCAGCCAGCGCTGTCATCTGAAGTCAGTCCACTCTAACAGTTATCCTGAAATGGCATCCATGGTCTTTGAGTCCCATCATCCCACACCTTTTATCTGATTAATCAAAAATTTCCCCCCTTCACCAAGGATAATAACATCTGTTTATCATTCCCTCCGAGAGCTCTTCATGCGACCCGATGACCTTGAGTGATCCTTTATCTCTAGAACATACCCTCCCTCGCAAAGGCCACAAAAATGAAGATCATGTCCCCCAAAGACTGCGAGACCGTAAATGAATGGCTTGGTTTCTGTTCCACAACTCAGCTGCTGGAATTCACATTCCATTCAACTCTCTACCCAGTTAGAAATGCTAAGGCGAACAGCGTTAAACTAAAAGTCAACGAGTCTGTGAAATATTTATTATGGCCTTAGAGGTTTTCCTGCCCATCAAGAAACACTGGTCAAATTACATACACTAAGTCCTAGTTAAAAAAAAAAGAAAGAAAGAAAAACAAAACAACAACAAAAAAAGAAAAACAAAAAACAAAAAACAAAAAAAAAACAAGGATATGCAGAAACTGGTGAAATCTCGCTATGGGACAATTGTTAATTGTATTGTACCAATATCAATTTCCTGAATTTGATAAAGCGCTAAAGTAAGATGTCACCACTGGGTGATGGGTACACAGGACCACTCTGTGTTATTTTTCAGCTTCTTGTGAGTCTATAACTCTTGAGGTTAAAAAGAAAAGCCATTTATCACATTCATGGCTAGTTTTGCTAGGCTTTTGCCCCCGTTAGCCATTCCCTTTTTCTCCTAGATTCTAATACTTTGAATTTAAACCTCAAAACTTGCAGATACCGGGAGTTCCCTAGTGGCCTAGCCAGTTAAGGAGCCAATGCTGTTCTGCCACGGCTAGGGTTCCATCCCTGGCCTGGGAACTTCCGCCCGCTGTGGGTATGGCCAAAAAATCCAAAATGAAAAGTGCATATGTATGATAGGGTCACCTTGTTGTACAGTAGAAATTGACAGAACACTGTAAACGTCAACTATAATGGAAAAAATAAAAATCATAAAATGAAAAAAGAGAAAACTAGAAAAAAACAAAACAAAACAAAAAAAAACCCTTGCGGCTACAATTCTGAAAACACATCGCCCAGGCCTGGGAGCAGTAGCCAACAAGGGGGTATTCCCACTGGAGTTTACCCTCTCTTCAAAGAGGCTTCGAAAGTTAGTTAATTTCCTCAATGTAATCTTACCATGGACCAGTCCCCAGCTGAAGGCCCTTCCTTGCTCTGCCAGTAACACCCTCTCCCTAAACCACACTCCCCAACATAAACGCAATAGAGGGACACTGAAAGCCAGTCGAGAAAAGCAAAACCAGGAGAGGCTCTCACCCACAAAACTCACCTCCGTCTTCCCAAGACTTAACCTGAATGAGCTTCAACCAACTTGGCTCTACAGAACTGACTTGGTTCTAAAGAACTGACTCCGGTGGAATTCAAAACACAAGATATAATCAAAGAGACTGTCATCCTCATCTATTCTCTAAGGTACCCAGACCCATGCAAGCCCCCTTAGCAGTTCTATAGCTCCTTCTCCACCCCACTTCCCCTCAAAGTGTCAGGTAACACAAGTTGATCTTCCCGGCTGAAGAGTTACAATCTTTAAAGAACATGTTATAGCCTCTGATGCTGGCTGGCATTCTTGAGCAGCTTCCAAGACAAAACCCAGGCGTCTCCGATCTATCAAGGTTTGTGAGAACTTTAGTATTGGGTCTATGGGGTAGCGAAAAAGAACAAAGAATTTGATGCTAGAGGAAATTAAATCCTGGTAGCATCTCCCTGGATGCATCTCGCACCACTGACTACCCAAATTAACCTCGGGCAAATTACTTGAACATTCAGTGGCCATTTCAGCCTGTAAAATGTTAATAATATACACGTTATAAATGAATCACTTTGTTGTACAGCAGAAATCGCCACAGCCTGTAAATCAACTACACTTCAATAAAACTTCAAAAAGAATATATTTTTCATTAAAAAATGAAATAATAATCGTTATAACAGGATTAGGATCCTGCAACACGAGATTCTCACGAAGATTTAAGTAAGTTAATAGTGTCAAGGGTTCAGAACAGCACCTGCTATATATAGCAAGCACCCGTAAAAGGTTGTCTACTGCTATTATTATTATTATTATTGGTCTTTTTGCCTTATCTAGGGCCGCGCCCGCAGCATATGGAGGTTCCCAGGCTAGGGGTCTAACAGGAGCTGTAGCTGCCAGCCTTCACCACAGCCACAGCAATGCGGGATCCGAGCCACGTCTGCAACCTACACCTCAGCTCACGGCAACACCGGATCATTAACCCACTGAGCGAGGCCAGGGATCGAACCCAAAACCACATGGTTCCTAGTCGGATTCGTTAACCACTGAGCCACGACAGGAACTCCTGTTATTATTATTACTAATGCAATACTTTTTATTGAGTACCTTGGTCCCAAACTTTATAAATATGAGATAAAAGAAGGTGCCGCTATAATTCTGGAAAAATCCACATCTTACCAAGTATGGAGTCAGAGGAGGATGAGACCGTGTAGGCGGGTCCCCAGCCCGAAGAAACGCTTTTCTTAACTCTTAGGCTGAGTGTTGCCTAGAACCAAGACTGAGAAACCCCAACAGGGCAGACATGTGACACTCCCTCTGTCACCTTTCACCTCCACAAACTCTCCCAAAGACTCCACAGTCTCCAGCAAAGCCCAGGCCACCAGACCAGTTTCTCAAGTTCCGCTGATAATTCCATGAAATCACCAGCCACACCAGTAAAGCTGAAACTGCTGGCCACACCATTCTTCTCCTTCCATGTGCCTCTGCCACAGAGCACGTTCATGGTCACTCACCACCAATAACCCTGGGATGCAGCAAGGGTTTCCCAATCAGGGAAGGTGTTCTGTGGGGGCAGAGTTCTAAGCCATTAGAGACAGGGTTTGCACGAAATGACTCTGAGAAGCAAGGATCCCTGTGGTTTCTGAAACATTGCCAATAGCACAAAGAAAGCGTGATGCACGGTGTTCAAGCCGATTTTATGAAAACGATTCCAAATCCCTACGTGTGTGAAGCCAGAATGGTAAGTATTGCTAAAATCCCTGGAGCTGTTTAATATTACTTATTATGATTCCCCTTGACATCCCAAAAGTCTCTCATCCTGGGCTCACGGAGCCTTTTATTAATTTATACACCATCAATGGGGTTCACAGATGGTGAGACCCACACAGGGAGAGGACTGAGAGCCTCGGCACAAATCCCAACAACGTGTAAATAAATGTGGCTCTGAAGGACCCAGAGTGTTATTCAGCCCCAAGCCCTATTGCTACCACTGATGCTGAGGCAGGACCAAAGGGATACCCAGGATAAAACCCAAAGTCACAAAGATAACAAAAAAACTGAAAGTCACTGGCTCCAAGTCCAAGGTCAAGGTTTTCAACATCCTCCTTTTCAGATGAGTCACTTGCACTCAAATTAATCCTTATAAGGATTTTCAAGGACTCGGTGAGCAACAGATCCACCTAATGGGAGCAGAGATGTAATTAAGAGATCCTCTGAAAGTTGCGAATTTGTTTTTAAAAGGCTCCTGGCCCTTTTGATGAATCTCCCCCTCAAAGAAGGTAACTTAGGGCTCAGACATCGGTTCTCTTAAAGACCTATAGTTTCAATTGAAAGTGAGGATTATGGAGTTTCCACTGTGGTGCAGTGGGTTAAGGATGCAACTACAGTGGCTAGGGTCTCTGGGGAGGTGCGGGTTCAATCCCCAACTACAGTGGCTAGGGTTTCTGGGGAGGTGCAGGTTCAATCCCTGGCCTGGCACAGTGGGTTAAGGATCCAGCATTTCTGCAGCTGTGGCATAGGTTGCAGCTGCAGCTTGGATCTGATCCCTGGCCTGGGAATTTCCATATGCCACGGGTGTAGCAAAAAAAAAAAGAAAAGGAAAGGAAAGAAAAGAAAAGAAAAGACAAGACAGAATCATTTTTATAATGCAAATAGAACAAAAAAGACTACTGAAAATTTTCAACCCTAGAGTATGTATAATATAGTATAATTACAATTTTTAGCAACTGTAATAAAAAATGTTTTGGTAAGTTTTTATTTGACTTTGAGGCCTAGATTTCACATTTTAATGGTGATACTCAGCTGCAGTATTTGCTTCCAGTGAAACTGATTTTAACATCTGGTTCTCAGCCAAAATGTGTATTAGGTACATTTCTAAATTTATATAGAAAACTTGAAGCACTGTGAAGCTAAATGAAATACAAAGGAAATGTAACTGTAGGTCATGTGAAGGATGCAATTTTTTCTGAATTCCCAAAAAATAATCTTCATCTCAAGGGGGAAAAAAAGACCAAAGGTTTATTCCAGATCAATCCAGAGCTCTCAGGATTTTTTTTGGGGGGGGTCTTTTTTAGGGCCACATCCAAGGCATATGGAGGTTCCCAGGCTAGGGGTTAAATCAGAGCTGTAGCCACTGGCCTATGCCACAGCCACAGCAAAGCAAGATATGAGCTGCGTCTGCGACCTACACCACAGCTCACGGCAACACCAGATCTTTAACCCACTGAGTGAGGCCAGGGATCGAACCCGCATCCTCATGGATACTACTCAGATTTGTTTCCACTGAACCACCATGGGAACTCCCAGGATATTTTTAAAGTATATAAATATATTGTTTATTATGTGTCTGACTGTTTAGCGTTTTTGTGTATATTTTAGTTATTTTTAGATTTATATACATACATATTTAAATTAATGAATTGTGTTACATTTATAAATCATCATAAATTACATTTATAATCATCATAACCAAATTTTATAGCATTTCCATCCTAAACCCCCAGCACATCCCCCCACCTCCCAACCTGTCTCATTTTGAAACCATAAGATTTTCAAAGTCTGTGAGTCAGTATCTATTCTGTAAAGAAGTTCATTGTGTCCTTTTTTTAGATTCCACATGGAAGTGACAGCATTTGATGTTTGTGTCTCACTGGTCTGATTGATTTCACTTAGCATGATAATTTCTAGGTCCATCCATGTTACCACAAATGCTGTTCTTTCTTTCCTTTTAATGGCTGAGTAATATTCCATTATGTATATGTACCACATCTTCTTTAGCCACTCCTCTGTTGATGGATATTTAGGTTGTTTCCTTGTCTTGGCTATTGTACAGCGTGCTGCAACAAACACTGGAGTACACGTGTCTTTTCGAGTCATGGTTTTCTCTGGATACATTTGTATACAAATATTATATCAAATATCTGTTATAGTCAAAAATAAAAAGAGGGGTTCTCTTGTGGCACAGTGGGTTAAGGATCCAGCATTATCACTGCCACGGCTTGGGTCACTGCTGTGCCACAGGTTCAGTCCCTGGCCCGGGAACTTCCACATGCCATAAGTGTAGCCAAAAAAATAAATACAATTTTAAAAATAAAAATAAGTTAAAAATAAAAAGAGAAGAAATGAGAGTTTGCCAGCTGAAAATTCAGGCCCACTGACATCAAATGGTCATCCTGATACCGAGACGACAAACACCAATAGTGAAAGAAGGGATTATCTTCTTTTATAAATAAAAGTTCAAATGAGGGACTCTCTTTACTGAGTCAGCTAAAAAGATTCAAAATTACAAAGAGCCAAAACTCAGTTTTGAAATGCTCTTCCTGTTTACAGTGAATAAATTCCCCAAACGCAGAGGAATTATATTTTAACGAAAGTCTCTGCTATGGAGTTCTTGCCCAGTCGCATTTTGGCCAAACTAGGTCAACCCTTACTAGAACTTAGAAATTCTGACACAGTGATCGACCTGAGCGGGACCAAATTACTGTTCCTAAGATACAATCGGGGAGCTCCCGCTGTGACACAGTGGGTTAAGAATCCAACTGCAGCGGCTTGGGTCAACATGGAGGCGTGGGTTTGACCCCCCAGCCCCTCACAGTAGGTTAAAAAGGATCTGGCATGGCTGCACCTACAGCATATCAGATTCCATCACAAGCCCAGAAACTTCCATATGCCATGGGTGTGGCCATAAAATTTAAAAAAAAAAAAAAAAGAATCAGCGTTATTTTCCATTTCATAATCATACTCTACAGACACTAACAGGTTTCACTGTTTATCTCTTTTACACTTGGGGCACTGGCTCTCCAAGCATGGTCCCCGGCATAGCAGCTGCAGCATCACCTGATGCAAGCTCCTGGGCCCACAGTGGAGACCTACTGAATAGGAAACCCTGCGGGGGGGTGGGGGGGGCACGATCTTAAAGTTTTAAACAAAGTTTAAGACTTAAACTTTTTTGGAGTTCCCATCTTGGCTCAGCGGAAACGAATCTGACTAGAATCCATGAGGATGAAGGTTCGATCCCTGGCCTCGCTCAGCGGGTTAAGGATCCAGTGTTGCCATAAGCTGTGATGTAGGTCGTGGCTCGAATCCCAAGTTGCTGTGACTGCGGTGTAGACCAGCAGCTGTAGCTCCAATTTGACCCCTGGCCTGGAAACCTCCATATGCCACGGGTGTGGCCCTAAGAGACAAAAAAAAAAAAAAAGAGAAAGAAGGAAAAAAAGAAAAGAAAAGAAGGAAGGAAGGAAGAAAGGAAGAAAGACAAAAACAACCTTTAACTATTAAAGTTTCAAACTAAAACTTTTAAAGTTTTAAAGTTTAAAACTTAAATGGTGATTCTGATGCACGCTACAGTTTGAGCACCATCGCTACAGGCCACGGAGAGCCCATCGTGGTGTCACGGAAATGTCCCCTAGGTGTCACCAGGATGGAGGTCCGAAAGATGTCTCAAAACTCATTGTTCCCCCACCCACCCACCCATGTCCATCCCCCCCTTTGCAAATGGTGGGAGCTCAGACTTTCTCCTGTCTCAGGTCTCCCTGCAAGTCTCAAAACTGAGTAGTCTCTCCCAGGCCAGCCACCTCTGCTCCAGCTTTGGTCCCACACCTCTCAAGGATGACGGAAGTCTCGCGGTCCTCCCCTCTTCGCCCCACCCATGGGCCACTATCACACCGCACCCTGAGCCCTGATGCCCTGCCACCCTGCCACGCCCTCCCTCCTGCGTGGGCCACTATCACACCGCACCCTGAGCCCTGATGCCCTGCCACCCTGCCACGCCCTCCCTCCTGCAAGCGCACCCCTGCCCTTCTCTCCATCCCATCTCTCCAGGAGCCTCGATGCTGTCTCTGGGCTGCAGGAAGCATCCAGAACCCACCAGGCCTCCCTCTTCAGTGGGGGTGCCCAGCTAGCTTCCCTGGGCTGAAAGCTCTAAGCCTGGTGCCAGAAGCGACAAGGGCCAGTTGCGGTGCAGGTAGGGGTGGAGCGTTAAGAGTTAAGAAGAACTTTTTTTTTTTTAAAGCAGAATTTACAAAGGCTGGGGATTCCTATGAGAGAGAAAAAGGAGATTCGCGTTTTCTCCACTACTACACGAGTCCGAGAAATGGGAGGAAGAGCCTGTCCCTGGGAACTGACTGAAGCAGCATCTTTAGGGTCCATGGAAGTCAGCACTGAAGGTGGAATGGATCGGAGAGACAGAGAGGGGAGTTCCCGTCACGGCTCAGTGGGATAAGAACCTGACTGGTATGCAGGAGGATGCGGGTTCCATCCCTGGCCGCGCTCAGGGGGCTAAGGACCCCGCGTGGCCATGGAGCTGGGGTGTAGGTTGCAGACGTGGCTCGGATCCCACGTGGCTGTGACTGTGGCGTAGGCCGGCAGGTGCGGCTCCAATTCGACCCTTAGCCTGGGAACTTCCCTATGCTGCAGGTGCGGCCCTGAAAAAAATAAAGAAAGTGAAAAGGAAATAAGATGCTAATCAATATCATGCTATTTATTCCTCAGATACTCCTGTGTCTGGATGGGAAGACAAGCTCTCCCCTCATACACTGACTTGTGTCACGCATCTGCACATCTCACTGTGGATGACATCGTCCTAGAAGTCTCCCATCAAGCCTCCATCTCGGTACCCCCTGAAAAGAGGGTCTTATAAAACAGCTTCTCATCTGCTTCTTCAACATCCACAGATGAAATGTACTGTCTGTAGAGCTGGCTGGTCCCCTCGCCACGTGTGCTTCTACATGACACCAGGTCCAGATCACAGTTTCAGAGAAGGCGCAGGCAAAGGGCATGCAAACAGACCAACCAGGCACCAGCTCCCTCCCAGGGGGTTCCTGCCTCTAAATGAGATGGGGACTGAATCCCAAAGTCATGAGCGTGACTGGGCCGGCCCCCCAGCAACACCAGCTGGGGTTACGTCACCTGCCCCAAGTTCAACATCTGGAAATCTGCAGAGCGACCCTGGTAGACGGATGGGAGCGATGCTCAGGGAGCGTTCTTCCAAGTTCAAGGGGACTGCAAACAGGACACCGCGCAGATGGCAGAGGCCCAAAAGGAGAGTTATGATTTGGCTCCTCACCTCTGCACTTCATCCCATATCAGCCATCTCGCCAGAGCAAAGCTCCCGGGAGCCCAGGGATCTGGCCCCTCAGAAAGCACAAGAGAGAAAATTCCAGAACCGCAGAGAAAAAAAAAAAATCGACAGGACTCAAAAACGGTCAGAATTCATTTGCTTTTGTCATATCAGGACAACAAGATTCAAGAATCCCAACACGCGGGGCTCCCCGTCTCATATGGATTTCCTGAACAGCCAGGGGACCGGCTGGGTGTCCATAAGCGAAGCATAAATCGGCCCCATATGGACACACGCTGGGCTCAGATGGTTTTCATCAAGACTTAAAAGAGAAGCTATGCTTTTTCTTCTCCAGTCTCACAGGGATGCCTCCCAGAGGACATGAAAAGCTCTCAGAATGAATCAACTACAAACGAGAAACGCTTCCTAACAGGACCCATTACAGAGAGCTGGAGGCGTGCGGGCAGTGGGGGTGGGGGGGCAGACAGCTCTTCCTATGTGTCTAGAGCGCGATCAATTAAAAGCCTCCTAGGTCAGCCGAGGCCCCTCCACCGCCTCCTCCTTGTCTCAGGTCCAACTTGATGACTTCCAGAACTAGGATATAAAAATTCTCCGCAGCAGGAAGTGATACCAACCAGAATAATATGCGCCTCTGAAGGACAGGTGTCTGCGCAGTCGGATCTGGATCACGGAAAAAAGAAATTCTCTCTTCTGTTGCCACCGGTGCAGATGGATGGGACCTGGAGATCATTTCCTCAGCAGGCAAAAACCCAGGGAAGAGGAACTGCGAAAGGTCACGTCCAAATAAATCTATCAGCCGAAGCTAAGAGAGTCCCGGAAAGTCCAGGCGGACACACCACCCCCCAAAAAAAGAGGAGGAGACAGAGCGAGCCCTGACTTGAAAGAGTCAACTTCTCCAAGGGGCCCCGAGGAAGCCCTACAGGGAGAGCTGCTCAGACGGGTCCGTGGAGGCAGGAAGCCCCGAGAAAACATGTACCCCCCCGAGAGGCGGACAGGTTCTCTGTGACTCTTACAAAAATGAGCAACTCCTCCCAGCTGAAAAATGAAAACGCCTGGGAAATGGATGTAAAACACGTTGGAGGACCTCATTTTTGGAACGTCTTTCAAAGGAAAACTCCCATTCCACTGGAGAGAAAAATCCCATTCCATCTAAGGCACTTTGCTTATCATTAGCACAAGGCTGGGAGTTTTCAGCGAGGTAGCTAGAATTAATAGTAATATTACAGTACTGATTATGTTATGAACGACATGGCTCTCACTGAAGCATCTTTTCCTCCTGGAGGTGAAAACTAAGTCACCAGGAGTTCCCGTTGTGGCTCAGCGGGTTAAAGACGCGAGGTTGTCTCTATGAGGCTGCAGGTGCGATCCCTGTCCTCCTTCAGGGGGTTAAGGATCCAGCACTGCCGGAAGCTGAGGCGTAGGTTGCAGCTGCAGCTCCAATTCCAGCCCTGGCTCGGGAACCCCCATACGCTGCAGGTGTGGCCCTAAAAAGAAAACAAACAAACCAAAAACCAAGTCACCATTAAGCAAGTGGTTGAGTTCATGAACAAATAGCTTTCTGCTATCACAGCCACGGAAGAGACTCTCTCAGAGTCCACACACCCCAGTGTAAAAACTAGAGGTGTGGGTCCCTTCTCTCCCATCTGCTTCTAATCCAGGAATCAGGGACACACGTGACCGATGACTGATGCTAAAATTCGACACAGCTAAAACACACCACCTTGCCTGCTTCCAGGTGGCTTTTCTCAGAATCAAGACTTTTCTCCATCACATGATGACGGGGTCGCCATTGCCTCTTCTGGATGGAACACTGTCGGCATCTTCTCCCTTTTTGTCACAACGCTTCCCTTTCAAGGACTGCATTTTACTCACTAGGGAAGGGAATTTGGTCTTTCAAGCTCCTGACGGATTTGGAGAGAACTCTGGCCTCTGTTTTCGGCCATGATCCAACAGGATGCTTTCTTCACACTGTCTCTCTCACCCCTCGCTTCCGTGTCTGGCTCTGGGCCACCGCCCAGGTCCCCTGGCTCCTAACAGGCCTCCCTGTCATCGAGACTTCCACCAGCCCTCTTGATGCTACCTGAGGGATTTCTCGAAATGACAGATGGCAGGTGTCACCCTCCCCTCCTAGAAGACTCTCTGTGGGTTTTTTATTTCCTGCTAGTACAAGTCACACTCCTTAGCACCACCTTTCAAAAGGCCTCTGCAGGAGTTCCCGTTGTGGCTCAGTGGTTAACGAATCCGACTAAGAACATGAGGTTGCGGGTTCGATCCCTGGCCTTGCTCAGTGGGTTAAGGATCTGGCGTTGCCATGAGCTGTGGTGTAGGTCACAGACGTGGCTCAGATCCCGCGTTGCTGTGGCTGTGGCGAAGGCCGGCAGCTACAGCAACTGTTAGACCCCTAGCCTGGGAACCTCCATATGCCGCGGGTGCGGCCCTAGATAAAGTCAAAAAGACAAAAAAAAAAGATAAATAAACAAATAAAGATAAAAAGGCCTCTGCAACATGGTCCCACTGAACTTTCCTTTTCCCTTCTGCATAATGCCTCACAAACCCTATCCCCCAACCCCAAGGACAAGTCCACGGCTTCCACCAGGCCCTGCAGCTGCACACGGCACCACGGCCCGGGTGCTGCTCCCCTAGCCTTGCCTGCCGTCCCCTCCTGCTTACCCGCCATCCTTGCTCATCTTCTACTCGTTCTGCAGCATTCGCCTCAAGGGCTGTGTATCTCCCAAGGGCTCTTCAGTCCCTGGACAGAAGGGGTCCCCTGCTCAGGGCTGTCACCCCCACTTTGCTCACACTCTAACACAGACCGAGGCTGGTGTTGGAATCACCGATCACAGCTGTCGATCTTCTCCGGAGAATTACAAATTCCTGGACACAGGGGTCGTTCCCAGGACCCCCGGCACCAGCTCTTCACGCACAGTAAGCCATCAGTGGACACAGACCAAAGTCGGAAATGAGGAAATGCAATTCCAACACCGGGGAAGAAGAGGGAGTCTGAACGCACTCTCTGCTCCACCTTGGAACCTGATCAGACCGGCTGCAAAGAGCTGCTTGGAGCACAGGAAGGACATCCACGGCTAGCAGCCTGCCCCTCGGATTCATAAAGAGATGTTCTCATCCTTTTCTTTTGTCTTTTTGCCTTTTTTATCTAGAGCCACACCGCGGCATATGGAGGTTCCCAGGCTAGGTGTCTAACAGGAGCTGTAGCCGCCGGCCTTCGCCACAGCCACAGCAACGTGGGATCCGAGCCGTGTCTGCAACCTACACCACAGCTCACGGCAACGCCGGATCCTTAACCCACTGAGCAAGGCCAGGGATCGAACCCTCAACCTCAGGGTTCTCAGTCAGATTCGTTAACCACTGGGCCACGCTGGGAACTCCCAGGCAGATCTTAAATGATGCTACAGCTTCTATTCTACCATGCTTAGTGGGCTTATGCGTGGGCTTCAGGGATGAAGTCCTAGGAAGCTCCATATTCGCTGATGATGAAGAAATCTCAACCCTCAAATTAACATTTAAAACGACCGCAGCAAAGACGCTGATCTGGAGCTGAGTTGCCACAAGTCATAGGAACGAAGCTCAGGGTCTCTAAGAGGGATTCTGCCGTAATACGCAAGATGTCCTCTTGCCGTCAAGGAGGCAGAGAACAGGGACATCCGTTCCAGAACCTCTGGGGACTGGTCATAGCAACGGTCCCCACGGACGCCACACAGGCTCTCAGGCTCTCAGCCATGTTCCACCTACAGAGGCAAGGATGCAGAGGTCCCATGCACGGTGGTTGTCAACAGGCCGATTTGGCATGACAGTCTTGCTGAAAAAGACAGCACCCATGCCTGAAGGGGTGGAGGGCACCCCCTGTGGTAATCAGGGGAAGAGGTTCCAGACAGAGAGCATGTCCAGGACGAGGGCTTTGAGGCAGGAACTGGCCTGGCACCTTCGAATAAGGGGAGAGCAGTAGCGGGGACAGGTGGCTCCTGATGGACCCTGAAACCACTGTGAACACTTTGCTTTTGATGCTGGGGGTGTTGAAAAGCACAAAAAGGTTTTGGTTTCTTTTTCTTTTTTTGCTTTTTAGAGCCACTGTAGCGGCATATGGAGGTTCCCAGGCTAGGGGTCTAATCAGAGCTGTAGCTGCCGGTCTACACCGCAGCCACAGAAACACCAGATCTGAGCTGCGTCTGCGACCTACACCACAGCTCATGGCAACGCCGGATCCTTAACCCACTGAGCGAAGCCAGGGATTGAACCCACAACCTCATGGTTCCTAGTCGGATTCATATCCGCTGTGCCATGGTGGAAACTCCTCTTTTTCGTTTTTAAATAAATATTTCATTACTATATTTCTGATTTTGTATAGCACTTAACAATTCATAAAACTTTTGTTTTTTTGTTGTTTTTTTTAAGGGCCACATTCGTGGCATATGGGGGTACCCAGGCTAGGGGTGGAATCGGAGCTATAGGTGCCAGCCTACATCACAGCCACAGCAACGCAAGATCCGAACCATGTCTGCGAACTACACCACAGCTCACGGCAACGCGGGGCCCTTAACCCACTAAGCGAGGCCAGGGAACCCACGTCCTTGCGAATCCTAGTTGGGTTTGTTACTGCTGAGCCACAATGGGAATTCCTATAAAACTTTTTGATGGAAGATAATATGAAAAAAAAGGATGAAAAAGAAACAACCTATCAGCTCATTTGATCCTTACATCAACATTGTTTTGAAAAAATCAGTTATATCATAATTGCCAATCTTAGCAGATAAGAAAACTCCAAGATGCCAAATAACATCTTTAAATTCACAAGACCTGCTTCTCCCTTTTTTTTTTTTTTTTTTTTTGCTTTTTAGGGCCACACCTGCAGCATATGGAGGTTCCCAGGCTAGCAGTCTAATCGGAGCTGTTGCTGTTGGCCTACACCACAGCCACAACAATGCCAGATCCAAGCCACATCTACACCCTACACCACAGCTCATGGCAACACCAGATCCTTAACCCACTGAGCAATGCCAGGGATCGAACCCGCAACCTCATGGTTCCTGGTCAGATTCGTTAACAACTGCGTCACGACAGGAACTCCACAAGACCTACTTCTCTAAGTGGCAGCTCTAGGCCTCCAATCAAGGAATTCCAACCTTTAGAATATGAGTCTTCCGCCTCTTCATGCTATACATTATTTCATCAAGCTACTTATATTTACATTTCAATGTGATTTTAATCATGTGGAAATTTCTGAACCACAATCTCTATTATAGAAGTATTTTTCACCAAACACTTGGGAAAAAAAGCACAGGAAGGTTTTGAGCGCAGCGACACTGTCTGACCCAAAAGGTGCCCTTTGGCTACTATTTTGCAACAGATGATGGGGAGGTCAAGCTAAGAGGAGGGGGTAGCCGATTCTGGAAACGGCTCTGCAGCATCCAGACGTGGACCCACAGCTGCCACCTTGAGTTGGGGCTTACACACCAGCTACCAGTGGATTTAAGGACACCCAGGGGTGTCCCACCCATCAACCCCAGCAGCTCCAGGCAGGAGCGCATCAGTGGCCCCGGTGAGGGAGGGCGTGTGAATGAAAGGAGAGGCCAGCAGCCCTTCAGGCCATCTGCACAGCAGCTCTTAGCAGCAAGGCAAGCAATAAACTCAGTCCAGCTTTAAACATGGGGACTTAGAGAGGTCACCCCAAATGAAAAGAAAACAGAGACCGACCTGCTCGTGGGATCTCGCCCTGGAAACATGGAGAACACACACACACACCGCCAGAGAAGAAAGACAGCCGGCCCACACCGACGGCTCAGGACTCTGAAAAGAACCTGGTCTCAAAGAGCAGCCCTTCGGAGCCAGCTGTTTGGTGAGGCCTCTTAAAACAGGCCCTTCTTTTCCTGCAGTGGAACAAAAGAAAGCAAGGTCAAGGTTACACACTCAGGTGGCTTTGAAGCCCAGCCTTGTCCCAGGCCTTGCAGCCCCTCCACTGAGTCACAGCAGAAGGTACAAGCAAACTGCGCTCTGTGTCCCCACCCTGGTCACCCCAGACGCGGTCCAGCACCGCAGAGCAGGGCAGCGCCCCATGAAATCCGGCCAGGAGCTCCCGCCCTGGAACCAGCTCAGCCCCGACCCTGTCTGAGGCCTCAGGCAAGTCACTACAGGCCTCTGGCAGCCTCCGTCTTCCTTCTAGACAATGAGGATTAAGTGAGATTACTCATGAATGCATCCCCTACCTGGATGGCACTCAATAATAGGGAATTATTCTCAGGGTCATGACTGTTCTTCTCTTAACCAATCCATAAATGCATGAGAATTTTTTTTGCCCACGCCCACGGCATGTGAAAGTTCCCCAGCCAGGAATCAAACCTACACCCATCCAAGCCACTAGACAATGCTAGATCCTTAACCACTGGGCCACCAGGGAACTCTGAGAAACTGACTGGTTGGAACAATGTAAAACCATGAAAAGATTCCCTGGTACCAATACACAAGAGATGCATCGTCATTAAACAACAGAATGATAAAAATCGGGTGCTGGCATATCTTGTGTGTGTGTGTGTGTATTTGCTTTTTAGGGCCACACCTGAGACATATGGAAGTTCCCAGGCTAGGGGTCGAATCGGAGCTATAGCTGCCGGCCTACACCACAGCCACAGCAACGCGGGATTCAAGGCGTGTCTGCGACCTACACCACAGCTCACAGCAACTCCGGATCTTTAACCCACTGATCAAAGCCAGGAATCGAACCCACAACCTCACGGATGCTAGTCAGGTTCATTAACCACTGAGCCACGACATGTCTTGTATATTGATGGGCCACTTTCAACATGTATTCAAAGAAAAGACCCACGTCGAGCTAAATGCTACCTTTCCCAATACCTTGACCCTTGGTGAACAGATAATCCTCATCAGTCCTTGCAAAGGAAATGTTAGGATGAGAACATTCAAACATTGATATGACTTAAAATGTGCTTTCTGGACACTAATTCAGCAATAAAATGCATTAGACATTTGAAAGTTCACACCCTTGGAGTTGGTAAATCTACATCTAAAATGTTTATTTTTTTATTTTTTTGTCTTTTTAGGGCCACTCCCGCGCCATGTGGAGGTTCCCAGGCTTGGGGTCTAACAGGAGCTGTAGCTGCTGGCCTTCGCCACAGCCACAGCAATGCGGGATCCGAGCCGTGTCTGCAACCTTCGCCACAGCTCACGGCAACACTGGATCCTTAACCCACTGAGCGAGGCCAGGGATCGAACCTGCAACCTCATGATTCATAGTCGGATTCGTTTCCGCTGAGCCACGGCGGGAAATCCTATATCTAAAATTTTTAATCTGGAGATATAATAAAAGATGCAAAGATGAAGTCCCCTGATAGCTAAGTAGGTTAAGGATCCAGCGTTGTCACCTCTGTGGCCCAGGTCACTGCTAATGGTACAGGTTTGATCCTTGGCCCAGGAACTTCTGCATCCACCAGCACAGCCAAAACTAAGATACAAAGATTTATATACGGAAGTTCACAAAGCCCACAACAAAGAAAATCAAAAAATGGAAAATAAATGTTGAGCCCAAAGAAAACAGTTACACCACGTTATGTCTTTATAAGAAATTACTATGCAGATTTCCAGTTGTGGCTCAGCAGTAATGAACCTGATTAGTATCCATGAGGACGCGGGTTCGATCCCCAGCCTCACTCAATGGGATAAGGATCCGGCGTTGCTGTGGCTGTGGTGCGGGTTGCAGATGTGGCTCTGATTCGACCCTTAGCCAGGGAAGTTCCACATGCCCCAGGTGCACATGCACATGGGTTAAGGATCCAGCATTATCTCTGAGGCAGCATGAGTTCGAACCCAAGCCCAGTGCAGTGGGTTAAGTATCCACGGTTGCCACAGCCATGGTGAAGGCCACAGCTGCAGCTCGGATTCAATCCCTGGCCCAAGGAACTTCCATATGCCCTGAGTGTGGTGAAAATAACAAATAATAAAAAGGTGACTTTAGGAAAAAAAATCTATCAAGAAAACTTGTGCTACCTGAGAAGGTGATAAATGCATTAGATTGGATTAGAAGCACAGTCTTGACTTGGTTACATAAAACGATGTCATGGTACAGAAAACAAGTTTTGAAAGGATAAAAAATGCCTGGGGCGGGGGGCGGGGGGGGGGGTTCCCGTTGTGGCACAGTGGAAACTGTCCGACTAGGAACCATGAGATTATGGGTTCGATCCCTGGCCTTGCTCAGTGGGTCAAGGATCCGGCGTTGCCGTGAGCTGTGGTGTAGGTCACAGACGCGGCTCGGATCTGTCACTGCTGTGGCTGTGGTGTAGGCTGATGGCTACAGCTCTGATTAGACCCCTAGCCTGGGAACTTCCATATGCCACAGGTGTGGCCCTAAAAAGACAAAAAAAAAAAAAAAAAAGCTCCTTGGGGGGGCCAAAAGCGTGGTCCAGGCTGGCGACATGATCCACTGGCCCCCAGACACACCCGGGGCCAGAGCCTCTCACCTTCCTGACACCCCTCTAGACGCCAGTGAACTCAGGTACCAAAAATCTCCAGGAATTAGGTATGAAAAATCAGCTGCTTCAGGGATTTTACTTAAGGCATCTCTGCAGAGGAATTCTCCAACATCCTGTATGCAAGTCAATGTCAAGGGCAGATAAATGAATTCAATATAGGTCCTCAGCACAGCAGGTAACATTGACCAAAATGCTGAACAAATTTCGAATTGAAGTGAGCCCCGGACTTGTTGTTACGGCTGGAGGGGATTTTGACCAAGTCTGTGTTACTCAAATCTTTGTTCAACGATGTAGAATTGATTTCAGAACTACATACTAAACTTCTAGGTAGTTAGTTAAATGGTGCCGCTAAAAATTCATGTCCACCCAATAACGTAACTCCGGAATGTTTTTTTTTTTTTTGCCTTTTGTCATTTTTAGGGCCGCACCCGCGGCATGTGGGGGTTCCCAGGCTAGGGGTCTAATCGGAGCTGTAGCCACCGGCCTACGCCGCAGCCGCAGCAACGCAGGATCCGAGCCGCGTCTGCAAACTGTATACACCACAGCTCACGGCAATGCCGGATCGTTAACCCACTGAGCAAGACCAGGGATCGAATCCGCAACCTCATGGTTCCTAGCCGGATTTGTTAACCACTGCGCCACGACGGGAACTCCTAAAGTAGAGTCTTCATAGATGTAATGATGTGAGGATGGCATCACACTGGATTAGAATGAACCCTAAATCCAATGACCGGTGACATTAAAAAGGAGAGAGCTCCTAATGTGGCTCAGTGGGTTAAGAGCCTAACAGTGTCCCACTCATGGTGAACCATAGGAGGGGAAAGCAGTGACTGCCCCAAATGGGGGTGGGGGTACTCAGAATTAAAGGATGAAAATCTGAGGTGTGTAGGATAAAGCTTCTAACCTTTGCTTTATGACACTTCACAACCTAGAAGCAATCTTCCCTGTAGCTGGTTCCCAGGCTGTGGCCACAACAGGTTCCTTGATGCCCCAACCCCCAATGAATATTCTGAAAATCTTTATACTTTTCCCCGTGACCTCTGCTCAGTCCCGCCAGGTACATGGCAGCTTCCTAAGATATTTTACTCATCTGTCAAAATCCCAATCCAGCATCATCGGTGCTCCCTCAAAATGTCTCTTTTTTTTTCTTTTTAGGGCCACCCCCGCATCATATGGAAGTTCCCAGGCCGGGGGTCGAATCGAAGCTGCAGCTGCCGGCCTACACCACAACCACAGCAACTAGGGATCCAAGCTACATCTGCAACCTACCCCACAGCTCACAGCCATGCTGGATCCCTAACCCACAGAGCGAGGTCAGGGATCGAACTCGAGTCATCATGGATCCTAGTTGGATTCATTTCTGCTGCACCCCAAAGGGAACTCAAAATGCCTTTGAATGCTTCCACGAGATCCACCCATGCTCCAGCAACCCACGGTCCAGGCTCTGGACCGTCCTTCAGAAAAGACGGCTGTCCGCCCCGTGGCACAGTCAGCTCCTCAAGGACACAAACGCAGTCTCCCCTCGTACCACGTCAGCGTTGCCCCAGATTTCTCCATTGCAGAAATTAGCACTTAATATCTATGCAGAAATGCACTTAAAGCCCATCTTCCCCATAAGACAGAAAGCTCTTCAGAAACAGGGGTTATATGACTGGTACTTACCACTGTTAACACTCAGCCCTAGCCCGACAGCTGACATGTGGCATTTGAAGCAATCAGATTGTGATAACACCTCACACATGGGATCAGTTGACACCTTAAAAAGCTATATTAGAGTTCCCATCATGGCTTAGCGGTTAATGAATATGACTAGTACCCATGAGGACGCAGGTTCGATCCCTGGCTTCGCTCAGTGGGTTAAGGATCCAGCGTTGCCGTGAGCTGTGGTGTAGGTGGCAGACGCAACTCGGATCCTGCGTTGCTGTGGCTGTGGCATAGGCCAGTGGCTACAGCTCCAATTAGACCCCTAGCCTGGGAAACCTCCATATGCCACAAGTGCGGCCCCCCATAAAGCCCCCCCAAAGTTAAACATGAGCCTTGCAAACTTTTTATTTAAACTTTTGTCACTACCCTATGGTATATGGACGTTCCCCGGGGCCAGGGATTGAATCCCAGCCACAGCTGTGACCCACACTGTAGCTGGGTCAATGCCAGATCCTTTAACCCACCTGTGCCAGGCCGGGGATCGAACCCGCAGCTCCGCAGCAACCTGAGCCACTGCAGTCAGATTCTTACCCCACTGCACCACAGCAGGAACTCTCCTTGCAAATATTATGCAAGTGAAAGAAGCCAGTTACAAAAGGCCGCAAATGTGGGATATGATCCCATTTATATGAAATGTCCAGAACAGGCAAATCCATAGGGACAGAAAGTAGATTAGAGAGTGTCTAGGGTGGAGTGAAGGGAAGGCCTGGAGGGAAGTGGGTATTGATGCTGGTGGGTACAGGGTTTCTTCTGTGGGTGATAAAAATATTGTGCAACTGATCATGGTGATCACGAACAATGCTGAGAATATACTAAAAATCAGTGGCTTGTATTCTGGGTGCAGTGGGTTATGCATCCAGCCTTGTCACTGCGGTGTCCCAGGTCACTGTTGTGGCATGGGTTCAATAGCAACATTTTGGCCCATTAAAGAAAAAAAAAATCACTGGCTTGTATACTTTAAATGGTGAATCACATGGTAGGTGAATTATGTCTCAACAAAGCTGTTCAGAAGTAAGTTGCAGGGAGTTCCCGTTGTGGCTCAGTGGTTAACGAATCCGAATAGGAACCATGAGGTTGCACGTTCGATCCCTGGCATTGCTAAGTGGGTTAAGGATCCGGCGTTGCCATGAGCTGTGGTGTAGGTTGCAGACGCGGCTCAGATCCCGTGTTGCTGTGGCTGTGGTGAAGGCCGGCGGCTACAGTTCTTGTTAGACCCCTAGCCTGAGAACCTCCATATGCCATGGGTGTGGCCCTAGAAAAGGCAAAAAGACAAAAAAAAAAAAGTTGCAGAAGCTATGCAATTAAGATGATTTAAAGATTAAGAGAGCTCGAGAAAGGTAAATGCTATCATTAGGAGAAACCATGAAAATCTTTAAAAGACATGATTCTTTTAACAGAAGTAGATTTTATTTTATTTAGTAACCTGTAAGTGGAACTTTAAAAATTCTTGAAAGCATATGAATTTCTTATTTTTAGAGTACGGGAACTGAGACGCGATTTGTTTCAGGTCTCACATGCAGTTGGCAGCAGCTCCAAGTCCAAACTCAGTCACAGCAGCAGCGTCTATAGTGGTCAAAAGACGGACGCAACCCACGTCCACGTCCACGGACAGGTGACTGGTTAAACAAAGCACAGGTACACACAAGGCGATATATTTCAGCCTTAAAAGGGAAGGAATCCCTGCCACTTGCTTCACCAAGACTGAACCTTGAGACTCGCTAAGTGAAAGAAGCCGGACACAAAAGGACACCTGCTGTATGACACCACCTCTAATAAGGGACCTAGGGTAGTCAAAGGCATAGAAGCAGAAAGTAAAATGGGAGAGGAGAATGGGGAATTGTTGTTTAAGGGGTATAGTTTTAATTATGCAAGATCGAAACAGTTTCTGCAAATTGATTACATACTGTGAATGTACTCACTTCCGAACTGTATACTTAGAAATGGTTAAAATGATGAATTTCGTGTTACGTGCATCTTATCACAATTAAAGATGTTTTAATTTTTTTAACTTCGATTTCTTTGGACCATGGCCACGACACATGGACGTCCCCAGGCCAGGGATCAAACCCACACCACAGCAGTAAGCCAAGCTGTCGCAGTGAGAACACCAGAACCTTAACTTGCTGCGCCACCGGGGAACTTCAAAACTAATTTGTTTTTTAAAGAGAAAGAGCCAACCTCAAGTCTCCTAACTCTTACCCCAGACACACGCTCCCCAGGGGCCCTCCTGGACCCAGCGAAATGCCAAGACAAAAAGGAGCAGAGGAGTTCCCATGCGGCTCAGTGGATCCCATGTTGTCACTTCAGTGGCTCAGTTCACTGCTGTGGCAGAGTTTGAGCCTTGGCCTGGGAACTGATGCTTGGCCCCAGAAATTAAAATAAATACCTAAATACATAAATAAATGAAAGAAGGAAGCAGATTCAGACTCCAATGATGGAGAAATTAGTCCCTCGGAGTTTCCAAATTCCAAAGAATTTCAAGAATTTTAACAAATCTCAGTACACTAATCAGTATCAATAAATCAGAAGCTACTCCATAGGTCTGAGTGTCCCCAGAACAGAGCCCTGCCAGAAGGTAAGTGGGGGCGGTTGCAAAAGGTAGCTCTCTACCCTCCTTTTCTTGGCGGGGTTCGGGCGTGCGGTCCCGGCACCCGTAATGTACGGAGGCAGAGGGAAAGGGCTCTGGCCCCCTCGGCATCATGTCTTCGGTACCCGCGGTTTCCAGTCCGCCGGTTCTATCCTCAAACGCCGGGACATAGGGAAAAAAAAGAAAAAAAAAGGTAGCTCTCGAAGCGGTCAGAGCGGGTCAGTCAGCATTCTCCAGCACAATGCTTCTCGGACCAGACTGAGCCTAGACTCAGATTCGGGTTCACCTGGCTGAGGCCTGACATTCTGCATCCTAACAAGCTCCCAAGGATGCAGGTGCAAGGCTGATCCCAGGGACCACTCTTTGCCACTTCAAGCAGCCAGGGTGGAGATGAAATGCCAGCCACATCCCTCTCCCCAAATGAGAAGCTCTCTTCGTGGGCTGGAAGCTCCATGGAGGCATCCTATTTTCAGTGGAATTAATAAGCCCACTATCACCAGCCGATACATTTCAGCTCATTTTAGCTTGAGTTAGAAAATATACATATTTTGGAGTTCCCGTCGTGGCTCAGAGGAAACGAATATGACTAGGAACCATAAGGTTGCAGGTTGGATCCCTGCCCTCGCTCAGTGGGTTAAGGATCCAGCGTTGCTGTGAGCTGTGGTGTAGACTGCAGACGCGGCTCGGATCCCGCGTTGTTGTGGCTGTGGTGTAGGCCGGCAGCTGTAGCTCCGATTAGACCCCTAGCCTGGGAACCTCCGCATGCCGCAGGTACGGCCCTAAAACAACAAAAGGCAAAAAAAAAAAGAAAACATATTCAAATTGTATGTGTTTATGGAATTGTTAAATTTGATTTATATTAAAACTGGGTCAGTGAGTTGACTGCTTGATTGTAGGGGGAGGGAGGGGCCCCCGTCATGCACTTTTTTGTTTGTTTGTTTAGAACCACACCTGTGGCATATGGAAGTTCCCAGGCTAGGAGTTGAATAGGAGCCACAGCCACTGGCCTACACCACAGCCACAGCAACACGAGATCTGAGCCGAGTCTGGAACCTACACCGCAGCTCACAGCAAAGCCAGATCCTTAACCCACTGGGCAGAGCCAGGGATTGAACCTATGTCCTCATGGATACTAGTCAGGTTCGTTAACCCCTGAACCACAATGGGGACTCCAATCTTTAAAGGGATTATTAAATATGACTTCAGGAGTTCCCACTGTGGTGCGACAGGATCAGTGGCATCTCTGGAGCACTGGCATCCAGGTTAAGGATCTGGTGTCGCCACAGCTGCAGCATAGGTCATAACTGCAGCTCAGATCGGATCCCTGCCCCCGGCAACTTCATATGCCAAGGGGCGGCCAAAAATAGATAAATAAATACGACTTAAAACTCAGAAGTCAGTGGAATTTGGTCTAATCTCTGATTCATAAACTTGTCCCTAGGTAAATCATACTGGCAAAAACCACAACGCAGAGAGAGACCAAGCATTCTGTTCTACGGAGAGTCACAGACAACATGTTTTTTTTAATCTTGGTTTTCACGAATGTTTGGTTTCCAGGCCAGTTCCTAGTGGAAATTAACAAGGAAGGAAAGTCACCTGCATAGTAAGAGAGGTTGGTAAGGGCTAGAGTCTGCAATCAACAGAACAGATACCACAGAAGAAAAGATAAGCACTGAGAGAAATGAAAGTGACATTATGTTTTTAGGATTAGAGGTCACCAATTAAAATTATTCTTACAGGGCGGGGGGAGGAAAACAACTTTTTTTTTTGCCTTTTTGCCTTTATCTAGTGCCACACCCGTGGCAGGTTTCCAGGCTAGGGCTATAACAGGAGCTGTAGCCGCCGGACTTCGCCACAGCCACAGCAGCGCGGGATCCGAGCCGTGTCTGCAACCTACACCACAGCTCACGGCAACACCGGATCCTTAACCCACTGAGCAAGGCCAGGGATCGAACCCGCAACCTCATGTTTCCTAGTCGGATTCGTTAACCACTGAGCCACGAAGGGAACTCCAGGAAAACAACTTTTTGAAAAGAGAAAGCAATCGAAAACTGTCCCTCAGTCACACCTCAGCTACAGCAATGCAGGTTCCAAGCCGCGTCTGCGACCTACACCACAGCTCACAGCAACACCAGATCCTTAATCCCACTGAGCGAGGCCAGGGATTGAACCCGTAACGTCATGGTTCCTGGTTGGATTTGTTTACGCTGCGCCATGAAGGGAACTCCTCTAATTTTTTTTTTTTAAGAGTTAAAATAGTTTAAGATTATGTGGAGGAGCAAAAGATCCAAAATGTCAAAGTGATACTGAAGGAGAACCACAAAGTTGGAGAACTGACAGTAACCCAACTTTTAAGACTTTCTACAAAGCCACAGTAATAAAAGACAGTGTGGTGTTGGCAAAAAAATATAAAATAGATCGATGGGAGTGAGAGCCCAGAAACGAATCAAAATAAAAGTGAACTGATCTTTGATTTGGGGGAAAAGGAAATACAACAAATAAAATACAGTCTTTTCAACAAACAGTGATGGACCAATTGAACATCCACAAATAAAAAGAAGAATCTAAGACACTGACCTTATTACCTTTTACAAAAATTAACTCAAAAAATGGATCAAAAACCTAACTATAAAATGTAAAACCGTGAAACAAAAACAAAACTACAAAAGATAACACAGAAGAAAACCTAGATGACTCTGGCTATGGCAATGACTTTTTATTTTTATTTTTTTGGCCACACCTGAGGCATGTGGAAGTTCCCAGGCTAGGGACTGAACCCAAACCGCAGCAGTGACCCAAGTCACTGCAGTGACAACGCCAGATCCTTAACCCACTGGGTCACGAGAGAACTCTGGTAATGACTTTTTTAGATACAATACCAGAAGCACTGTCCATGAAAGAAATAACTGATAATCTGAACTTCATTAAAATTAAAAACCGCTCTGCAAAAGACCATCTTAAGAGAATGAGAAGAAAAGTCACAAGTTTAAAGAAAATATTTGCAAAAGACACCTGATAAAGAACTGATATCTAAAATATACAAAGATCTCTTGGAGTTTCCGTTTTGGCTCAGTGGGTTAAGAATCCAACTAGTGTTCGTGAGGATGCAGATTCGATCCCTGGCATCGCTCAGTGGGTTAAGGATCCAGCGTTGCTGTGAGCTGTGGTGTAGTTGCAGACGCGGCTCGGATCTGGCATTGCTGTGACTGTGGTGTAGGCCGGCAGCTGCAGCTCCAATTGGACCCCTAGCCTGGGAACCTCCATATGCCTCAGGGGCAGCCCCAAATGAAAATAAACTCAATTCAAAAGAACTCTTAAAACTCAAGGATAAAAACAAAAACAATCCAATTAAAAAATGGGCTCAAGGAGTTCCCGTCGTGGCCCAGTGGTTAACGAATCCGACTAGGAACCATGAGTTTGCAGGTTCGATCCCTGGCCTTGCTCAGTGGTTAAGGATCTGGCATTGCTGTGAGCTGTGGTGTAGGTCGCAGACGCAGCTCGGATCCCATGTTGCTGTGGCTGTGGTGCAGGCCAAGAGCTATAGCTCCAATTAGACCCCTAACCTGGGAACCTCCATGTGCCACAGGCACGGCCCTAGAAAAGACAAAAAAAAAAAAAAAAAATGGGCTCAAGACCTGAACAGACACCTCACCAAAGAAAGGTAAATAAGCATATAAAGAGATGCTCCACATCAGATATTATCGGAGAGATGCAAACTAAAACAAGAGTGAGATTCGGGAACTTTCCAGAACTCTCGGTGAGAGGGAGGGTGGAGCAGCGGCTGCCTGAGCACAGAACCACGCTTCTTCCCACTCCCCCACATCGGCCTAGGCCCACTCACCAGCTGCAGGAAATAGTGAAAGAAACCACTTACCATGATGTTGGGGGTCAAACCCAATGCCAGCCAAGAAGAATTAAAAAAAAAAGGCTTACAGGAAACCGGCCTTGAAGTACCACCCTGATAAGAATCCAAAGGAAGGAGAGAAGTTTAAACAGATGTCTCAAGCTCACGAAGCGCTCTCTGATGCAAAGAAAAAGGAATTATACGATAAACGAGGAGAGGAGGCAATTAAAGAAGGTGAAGCAGGTGATGGTTTTGGCTCCCCCAAGGAGGTCTTCGATATGTTTTTTGGAGGAGGAGAAGGAAGGATGCAGAGAGAAAGGAGAGGTAAAAACCTTATGCATTTACTCTCAGTAACTTTAGAAGACTGATATAGAATGTGGCAACAAGAAAACTCGTTCTGCAGAAGAACGTGATTTGTGACAAACGTGAAGGCCGAGATAGTGAGAAAGGAGAAGCAGGAATGCTGTCCCAAAGGTACTGGAATGCACATAAGAATTCATCAGTTAGGACCTGGAATGGTTCAGCAAATTCAGTCTGTGTGCCGGGAGAGCCAGGGCCATGGGGAGCGGATCAGTCCTAAGGATAGATGTAAAAGCTGCAATGGCAGAGAGAGTTCGAGAGAAGAAAATTCTAGGAGTGCATATTGACAAAGGTATGAAAGACGGCACTCCACGGTGAGGGAGACCAAGAACCAGGACTGGAGCCAGGAGACGTTAGCATTGTTTTAGATCAGAAGGACCATGCCGTTTGTACTCAATGAGAAGACTTTTACGTGTAGGGACATACAGCTGGTTGAGGCATTGTGTGGCTTCCAAAAGCCAACATCTACTCTTGACACCCGAACCATAGTCACCACTTCTCATCCGGGTCAGACTATCAAGCACGGAGATATCAAGTGTGCGCTACATGAAGGCATGCCAGTTTACCGTAGACCATGTGAAAAGGGTCGCCTAGTTACTGAACATAAGGTGAACTTTCCTGAGAATGGTTTTCTCTACCCTGATAAACTCTCTTGGCTGGAAAAACTCCACCTGAGAGGAAGGAAGCAGAAGAGACTGATGAAACGGACCAGATAGAACTAGTGGACTTTGATCCAAAGCGGGAGAGACGAAGCCATTACAATACAGAAGCATATGAGGATGCTAAGTATCACCCTCGGGCTGGTGTTCGGTGTCAGACCCGTTAATGGGGCCCGTGAATAACGCTTACTGCCGGCATTTCATTTGCTGAAGTAGTGATTGAGCGAAGGACCATAATCATAATAAGCTCACTACTTGGTATTGTTTTAATATTCAACTGTAATAGTGTTTCAAAAGTTAAACGAAGAATAAACTCAAATATAAAAGCCCTGACTTTGCCCTGTATGTATGGTGACTTCAGTGTGCAAGAAAGGTTTAACACCTGTAAAAACTACTTTCAAAAAAATTCCCCTACCATTTGATAGACCATACCTTGTAACAGATTTCAGCCACGCACAGGAAATAGCTTAGACTGAAATGCCAGGTGTCTATGTATTGACTGCGGTGTATGACCCTTAATTGTTAAGCTGTGAAGTTGAAACTGTATTTAACTGGCAATCAGGCAAAGAGCTTAATTTGTAGAAAAGTGTTGGTCTCTATAGTTGTATTCAGTTGGGGTTCACTGTGATGCTTCTGCATTTATTACTCTACTGTCTCAACTGTTACTGGAAGATGGCATGCTACATGATGTAAGTTAGCCTCTGGTGTGAGTCATACAAATGGTACCTTTCTAAAGAAGGGGTTTAGGGACTTCCTGATTTGGCGCAGTGGAAACGAATCTGACTAGGAACCAGGAGGTTGGGGGTTC
>PVHT020000170.1:764317-799499 GCA_004024745.2 Catagonus wagneri
GTCCATGGACATTTAAGTTACTTCCATGCCTTGGCTACTGTGAACAGTGTTGCAATGAACGCGGAGGGGGGTGCATGTGTCTTTTCGAATCACAGTTTTCTCCAGATACAGGCCCAGGACGGGACTGATCAGGATCATAGGTAAACTCTATTTTACCAATTTTTTTAATTGGTGAAAATTGACACAACTTTTCAAAATGGACAAAATATATGAAACAATGGTTCTCGGACCCTGGACAGCAGGACACTGACCTCCAACTGACTGGAAAAAGGAGGTAAGCCCTACAACTGCCAAGAGAGCGAATCCAGGAGGGACCCCTAGGTCTCCAGGGTGGAGGAGAGGCACTGAAGCCGATTACATGCCATCCTGCCATTTGCAATGGGCTTGGCAAAGACCTTGCCCCAGAACCACTCCTCTTCTTGATGAGAAAAGCTCACTTGGGATTACGCTAAGCACTAATCCTGTGAAGACCACAGATAGGATCTGGAGAGAGTCTCAACACTGCTAAAGTCTTTAAATTCAGGAGTGCTCTTTTTTTTTTTTTTTTCTGTCTTTTTGCCTTTTATGTAGAGCCACACCCGAGGCATATGGAGGTTCCCAGGCTAGGGGTCTAATAGGAGCTGTAGCCGCTGGCCTACGCCACAGCCACAGCAATGCGGGGTCCGAGCCACGTCTGCAACCTTCACCACAGCTCACGGCAATGCCGGATCCTTAACCCACTGAGCAAGGCCAGGGATCAAACCCGCAACCTCATGGTTCTTAGTCGGATTCGTTAACAACTGAGCCACGAAGGGAACTCCCAGGAGTGCTCTTAAAAGGACTTTTTTTTGGTCTTTTTTAGGGCCGCACCTGCTGCATATGGAAGTTCCCAGGCTAGGGGTCCAATCAGAGCTACAGCCGCCGGCCTACGCCACAGCCACAGCAATGCGAGATCCAAGCCAAGTCTGCAACCCACACCACAGCTCATGGGAACGCCGGATCCCCGATCCAATGAGCGAGGCCAGGGATCGAACCCGCACCCTCATGGATACTAGTCGGATTCGTTTGTGCTGCACCATGATGGGAACTCCCCTTAAAAGGACATTTGATTTCCTTTCTTCCTAGGAAGTTGTTCTCACCCCTAACATCACCCCTCAGATGATGTCGCTTGCATTGTCCTTATATTTCACTACACCTTCCATTCTTCAGACTCCCAGATTCCACAGCACTGGGGGGACAGTGCAAACCACAAGAGGACTGTTAGGGCATCTGGCTTAACAGCTTGATCTCCTGGATTGCCTGCATTCTTCTGGGGAGTAGAGTTTGCCAGATAAGTGACCTCTAGCCTGGTACACAGCAGGCACACAGTGAATTACTAAAGTTTGTTAGTTCATTAATGAGTGAATGAATAACATATTATGGTTAAAAGTCTCAGGCAGTACCAAGCAGATGAATCCTTTGCTTCCTCACTAAGAGCCATTCCCAAGGTTCAGACTGCCTGCACCGAACTTATTTGTGGAGGAACAATGGAATCCACGTCCCACAGCAGCAATTTCAGATTTCCATTTTTTTTCCTTCTTTTTTTTAAAGCCGCACTCACAACATATGGAGATTCCCAGGCTAGGGGTCAAATCGAGCTACAGCTGCCAGCCTACGCCACAGCCACAGCCACAACAACGTGGGATCTGAGTTGCATCTGGAATCTACACCACAGCTCACAGCAATGCCAGATCCTTAACCCACTGAGTGAGGCCAGGGATAGAACTTGCAACCTCATGGTTCCTAGTCGGATCTGTTTCCGCTGCGCCATGATGGGAATTCCAGCAATTTCAGATTTTAAACAACTTTAAAGTTTAAAACCAATATGTAGCTCAGGGGAAACAAATCTGACTAGCATCCATGAGGATGCAGTTTTGATCCCTGGCCTTGCTCAGTGTGTTGAGGATCCAGCATTGCCCTGAGCTGTGGTACAGGTCACAGAAACGGCTGGGACCTGGCAATGCTGTGTCTGTGGTGTAGGCTGGCAGCTATAGCTCCAATTTGTCCCCTAGCCTGGGAACTTCCACATGCCCAGGGTGTGGCCCTAAAAAGAAAAACAAACAACAACAACAACAAAAAAAAAACACAACATTTAACTTCATTCAAATTAATCTTTGAAAGCCTCTCAGTTTCAGAGTTTCAAGCAACAAGGTAATGCAAGGTTTATTTTATGGACCTAGGAATGATTCTAAGGCCACAAAATGCCTTGTCAAGTAAGGCAAACAAAATTGTTATTAGTTCATGGAAAATGATCGGTATAAATGTCACATAAGAAGGACCAGTGGGGGGGACGACCCTGAGTCACACACTTTTGCTACCAGTAGCATTATAATGACTTTATTAAAAAGCGTAATAATAACTTTCATTCACAGAGCAATTTACAGATTCCGGGGCAGAACGGATCAGAAACTCCCATCCACAGTTCAGGAAACATTTTAAAACTGGTCTGGTGTCATAAACTCCCACCCTGTCATCAAGATCCTTCTTTTTTTTTTTTTTTGCGTGTGTGTGTGTGTGTGTGTGTGTGTGTGTGTGTGTGTGTGTGTCTTTTTTTTGCCTTTTCTAGGGCCGCACTCACAGCATGTGGAGGTTCCCAGGCTAGGGGTCTAATCGGAGCTATAGCTGGCGGCCTACACCACAATCACAGCAACGCAGGATCCAAGCCAGGTCTCCAACATACTCCACAGCTCACGGCAATGCCGGATCCTTAACCCACTGAGCAAGGTCAGGGATCGAACCTGCAACCTCATGGTTCCTAGTTGGGTTCGTTAACCACTGAGCCACGACGGGAACTCCAAGATCCTTCTTACATGCCACCTCCTCAGGGAAGCCTTCCTTCCTATCTATTCGTCCCACTGTTTCCCACAAAAACTTGTTCCTATCCATACATCAGCACCTACCCAAGGATGCTGGAATGTGTCTATTCATGTATGAGCCTGTGATGCTTCCAGCACCATCGCTGGCAGACAGCAGCCTGCTTGATAAATGACCCTCGTCCTAAGTGATAAATTCATTTCTTTTCAATGTAGAAACTTCATCACTTGTAGCTAACTCTAAAAATTTACATTTTTCTCATCTCAACAGCAACCTGTCTTCATTAAAAAAAAAATTTGGAAAATATATCAAAGTATAGAAAAACACTCCTTCCCTGTTGAAACGTTAAGACTTCTAGTTCATTTTCAGCAGAAAGATAGCCAAGTGAAGATAATATTCTGCACACAATTATTTATCTAATTTATTTTATATAACATTCTAAAAATGTTCCCACGTCATTTTTAGAATACTCAAATTATGTTACATGGATATGTCATTATTTAACCATTTCTTTTCTTTTCTGTTCTGTTCTTTGTTGGCTTTTTAGGGCCGCACCCACAGCATATGGAGGTTCCCAGGCTAGGGATCAAATCAGAGCTGTAGCTGCCGGCCTCCGCCTCAGCCACAGCAATGCGGGATCCAAGCCGCATCTGCAGCCTCCACCACAGTTCACAAAAACACCAGACCCCAGACCCACTGAGCGAGACCAGGAATCGAACCTGCATCCTCATGGATACTAATCAGATTCGTTTCTGCTGCACCACAATGGGCACTCCACATCATTTAACTACTTCTTTGTTTTGGGACTGTTAGATTGCTTCCAATCGTTTGGAATGGACACTATGTGAACAGATTTTTTTGTTTGTTTTCTTCTTATGGCCACACCTGCAGTTCCTGGGCCAGGAGTGGAATTGGAGCTGCAGCTGCCAGCCTAGGCCACAGACAGAGCAACATCAGATCCAAGCCCCATCTGCCATCTACACCACAGCTTGCGGCAACACTGGATCTTTAACCCACCGAGTGAGGCCAAAGATCAAACCGAATCCTCACAGACACTATGTCAGGGTCTTAACCCACTGAGCCACCATGGAAACTCCTCCAGAAGTTTATTTATTTTTAGGTGCCTATGTGGATAGATCTTTGTGCAAATTTCAGGTTAATAAAAGATCAACCATTTTTCTTCATTTTTTAAGGTTTTTATTTAAATGGTGTTTTTTTTTTTTGTCTTTTTGCCTTTATCTAGAGCCGCACCTGAGGCACATGGAGGTTCCCAGGCTAGGGGTCTAACAGGAGCTGTAGCTGCCGGCCTTCGCCACAGCCACAGCAATGCGGGATCTGAGCCGCGTCTGTAATCTACACCACAGCTCACGGCAACGCCGGATCCTTAACCCACTGAGCAAGGCCAGGGATCAAACCCGCAACCTTATGGTTCTTAGTCGGATTTGTTAACCACTGAGCCACGAATGGAACTCCTAAATGGTTTTAATGTAGTACAATTTACATAGGATAAAATAAATGCATTGAAAGTGTACATTTTCATAAGTTTGACCCATGTGTATACCAATGAAACTACTCTAAAAATCAAGGAAATAAATATATAACTCATCTCCAGAAGTTTATCTATTTATTTATCTATTTATTTTATCTTTTTAGGGCCACACCCACGGCAAATGGATGTTCTCAGGCTAGGGGTCAAATGGGAGCTGCAGCTGCCCGGCCTGCACCACAGCCACAGCAACGTGGGATCCGAGCCATGTCTGTGACCTACACCACAGCTCACGGCAATGCTGGATCCTTAACCCACTGAGCGAGGCCAGGGATCGAACCCACATCCTCATGCATACTAATTGGGTTCATTACCACTGAGCCACCATGGAAACTCCTCCAGAAGTTTATTTATTTTTAAACTACTTAATGATTTTATTACATTTACAGGTACACAAGCAATCATCACAACCAAATTTTATAGCATTTCCATCCCAAACCCTCAGTGCATTCCCCCACCCTCCAACCTGTCTCATTTGGAAACCATAAGTTTTTCAAAGTCTGTGAGTCAGTATTTGTTCTGCAGAGAAGTTCATTGTGTCCTCTTTATAAAATTCCACATGTAAGTGATAGCATTTGATGTTGGTGTCTCATTGTCTGACTTACTTCACTTGGCATGCTAATTTCTAGGTCTATCCATGTTGCTGAAAATGCCATTATTTAAAAGATCAACCTTTTGAAAGTGAAGACGCTTATGAATGAGTGAGCGCCCCTCATCAGCTACTCTTTCCTACTCCCCCAAACACACCAGAGAACCCAGGGAACTAGGAAGGGACCATATTTCCAAAGTACACACACGTATTTTGTGTTCTTCTCCAAAAACTGACACTCAGTGCTGTGCTTCTCAACCAGGGCACTGGAGAGAATTTATAGCTTTGGATACCAGCCTACCTTAAATTCATATATAAATGCTTTCTCCCCTTTTCTTCCAGACATCCTACCCACCCCCCGCCATGTCCTCTTCTGTACTCTACTTTTTTTAAATTTGTTATTAAAGTATAGTTGATTTACAATGCTGTGCCCATTGCTGCTATACAGCAATGACCCAGTCATAAATATATATGCTTTCCCTTTCTTATATTATCTTCCGTGATAATCTAGGACCTGGCTGTCTACGCATTTTAAATGTGTATCCTGCTTCTTATTCCTGGATAACCGTTCAGAAATCCTCCATAAGACCAAATCAGGGCTTCATAATCTTGGCACTATTGGCATTTGGAGCTGAGTAATTCTTTGTCACGAGGAGTGGAGGGTTCAGTGAGTTGGTGGATGTTTAGCAGTGGCCCTTGCCTCCACCCACGAGATGCCAGTAGCAAACCCCACAGTTGTGACAACCGAAAGGTCTCCTGGAGAACAAGACCATCGCCAGCGGAGAACCACTGAACTAAATTACTTATTTAATTGTTTGATAATAATAATAATAAAGGCAGGTTTCGGTCAACCAGAGTTGAGAATTCCATTTCAACTAACATGCTAACTCTGATCAATTGGGAGTATTCACCTGATCCACAGAAAAGTGCTACAGTTGATTAGTGATGTCTGCCATGGACTCGGAGGGGGTAGCCTGGTATCTCCATTAATTCACTGGAAGCAGCAAGACGGAAGGAGGTAGTTGGCACAAGGTTTAAAACTGGACTTGGGGAGTTCCTGTCGTGACTCAGTGGAAACGAATCCAACCATGAGGTTGCAGGTTCGATCCCTGGCCTCGCTCAGTAGGTTAAGGATCAGGCGTTGCCGTGAGCTGTGGTGTAGGTTGCAGATGCTGCTCGGATCCTGCATTGCTGTGGCTGTGGTGTAGGCCGGCGGCTGTAGCTCCGATTAGACCCCTAGCCTGGGAACCTCCACATGCCGTGGGTGCGGCCCTAAAACGACAAAAAAAAAAAAACCTGGACTTGGCTGCAAAGAGACCCAATACCATCTTTCCTTGACTCCATAAGAGGAGTAACAGAAACAACAGAAACCTTAGAAGCATTCTATTCTTTCAAGCGCATTTGTGGGGGGGCACACCTGCTGCATATGGAAATTCCAGGGCCAGGGATCAAACCTGAGCCACAGCTGCAACTACGCCATAGTTGCAGCAATACAGGATCCTTAACCCACTGCACCAGGCCAGGGATCAAACTGGCACCTCGGCAACAACCAGAGCTGCTGCAGAGACGATGCTGCACCACAGTGGGAACTCCTCAAATGCATTTGACTGTTAACATTTTATGACATGATCCCCAAAAGAATTTATAGTTGGCCAATCATTAATATTTATAAGCTTCCTGTACTGTCTGAGCACACAGCACATCCTCAAAGGCTGGTAAGAAAGAGAGCTGACTGAGGCCACAGCCTCAAAAATGTGGCAGTATTGAATGTTAACACCGAAATCATAATTTTCATGAAAGGAAATGGAACCACATTCTTCTCTACCATGTAATCTGGGTGTAAAAAGGGTGAGAGGGCTCTCTCCAAAAACCACTGGTGATCTAAGACTATAATGGCAAATGCAGACCAAATCAGACTGAGAAGGAACACAATCATGGATTACTTACGCTTCTGATCATCAACGAGGTTCTGATTACCACAATGTAACCTCCTGTGATTACTGAACCTCCATGTGCCTCAGTTTTCCTCATTTGGTGAATAAAGCTCTTGGTGTTGTTAGGATGAAGAAGCAAGATAATCACAAAGGCCATATGCAGTAAGTATTCCATCTTAGTCGGTATCATGTGGTGTCAGTTCTATATTCAGTCTAGAAAGTATCCACCAGCCTCCGTCATACCTTACCATAGCTTAGCAACTGATGGTGTTGAGAAATCAGAAACCCAAAAAAAGTCTAATTCAAAGCCTCTGTCTTCACAGCCTAGTCTCCTCTTACAATTGCAATTCATTTCTAGCACATGCAGACCCAAATATTTCTTCTCACTCCACTAACCAGGTGGAGTCAAAGAAAACTGTTCACGGCTCTGTCCTTTCCCACCCTCATGTTTGCTTTCAGCATAATTTCCGACCTAAAATAAACCCAAATCCTAGGCTTTTTCAAAAATCACAACATAGGAAATTCCTATTGTGGCTCAGCAGTTAACGAGCCCAACTAGTATCCATGAGGATGCGGGTTCCATCCCTGGCCTTGCTCAGTAGGTTAAGGATACTGTGTTGCTGCAGCTGTGGTGTAGGCCAGCACCTGTAGCTCCAGTTCAACCCCTAGCCAGGGAACTTCCATATGCTGCAGGTGTAGCCCTAAAAAGCAAAAAAAAAATCGCAATATAAATGACCCAGTCAATAGCAGATACTGTCAGAGTTTTCACAGTCCCAGATCAGTGATTCCAAGCCAAAACGATTAGGAAAACCCTTTTGTCTTCAATGGATTTAAAGAGACAAATAAAAGAGGCAAACTATCCACTGTAGTTAGTTGCTAAAGAAAACAAGCATATTTTCTGTGCTCTCTGTTCCGGCCCCCAGCACCCCATCATGCACTGAGGAACCAAAAGGTAACATCCTGACATGTCCCATCCCAGAATAGTTGCAGAAAGATGATCATCGAGCTACTAGGAAGAAGGGATGGTAACCCCGAGCTTCGAATCAGCCGGCCTGAACAGGGCAACATGCATTTCCAAATCTGCCCAGCCCAGCCTTAGCAGAAGATCCTGCTACGGATTTGGGCAGAAAAATCTACTACGATTTTGTCTGGTCAACCTCCCTTTTCACTTTGGAAGGAGCTGCTTGCATTTTTTTCCACGTAAAAAGTCTCAGCACAACCGAATCATGGAATATCGGGACTGGAAAACAGTTGGCAATAATGAGTTACAGCATTTCTCAAAGTGGGGTCCAAGTATCCCCTGACTTCAGAATTACATGTGACACTTGTTTAAAATGTAGATTCATGGCGGTCAATAAATTCATTCCCTTTTCCTCTGGCCTACATCATCCAGTCTCCTTTGAAAAGGATTTTGACCATGTGACTTGATTCTGGCCAATGGAATCAAGTGGGGGGTGAGGGGGAGACAGGTGTGTGTCCCCCATACAGGCCTTCAGGCTGTGAACCCTTCCATGACTCGACCTTCAGGAATATGGCGACCATGGAAGACACATGCTGGAAATGGCTGAGCCGCAATGCGGAAGGAGCCTGGGTCTTAGCGAATGCACAGGACCCCATCTTAGAGTAAGTATGAAGCTAGAGCCTTGTTAAAGAAAACATTATTCTGACCCTTGTTACAACAGTAAGGAAGACCATTCAAGACTAATGTGATAGTAATAGCAATAGAGGAAAGAGGTCAAGTTCAACTCTGATACAACAGGGACAAGCAGGGGTTTATTTAGAGTCAAGGAGCAGGGTGTGGGCGTCATACCGGATATAAAACTACTAAGAGGAAACATCAAGAGTAGGAGGATTCCTTTTTTGTTTGTTTGTTTTTTGTCTTTTTGCCTTATCTAGGGCTGCACCCATGGCATGTGGAGGTTCCCAGGCTAGGGGTCTAACAGGAGCTGTAGCTGCCGGCCTTCGCCACAGCTACGGTAACGCGGGATCTGAGCCACGTCTGCGACCTACACCACAGCTCACGGCAATGCCGGATTCTTAACCCACTGAGCAAGGCCAGGGATCGAACCCCCAACCTCATGGCTCCTAGTCGGATTCGTTAACCACTGCGCCACAATGGGAACTCCTAGGAGGATTCTTGCTAAATTTGCTGAACAGGATTCTTGCTAAAGACGGCCAAAGAGGCAGACATCAAAGGTAGGGGATGAGAAACTTGTTCAGATATCAAGTGTAATGAGGTAGCAAGGATGGGAGAAAAGTTAGCAGGATTTTTTGCTAAGACTGGGCTGGGCAGGCTAGAGAAAGAACCAAAGGCCAAGGTCAAAGTCTAATTGAAAAGAGAGCTCAGAGGAGTCTGACTAAAGCTTGGTCAAGGAGAGAGACTATGTCAGGGTAGGGTCTTGGAATTCTGCACTTTCACAATCTCATTAGGATTTAGGAAGGGGAGTTCCCCCTGTGGCACAGTGGGTTAAGGATCCAATGTTGTCACAGCTGTGGCATAGTTCACATCTGTGGCTCGGATTTAGTCCCTGAGCCAGGAACTTCCATATGCTTCAGGTGCAGCAGAGGGGAAAAAAAAAAAAGTTCAGGAAAGAAAATAAGCCAGAAGAGAGGTACCCTATACTAGGCCATACAGGCAAATACTGAAAAGAGCCAGGACTAGAAGTCTCCAGGGATTGGTCAGGTTTGACCCAGTTGCCTCAATGAACTTACAATTAATACCAAGTTCAAATATATCTCTATACATGTACATTATCCAGGATTGAAAGCAAGTTTTTTTTTTTCTTTCAGGGCCGCACCTGTGGCATAGTGGAAGTTCCCAGGCTAGGGGTCAAATCAGAACTGCTGCTGCTAGCCTACACCAAGGCCACAGCCACACCAGATCCTTAACCCACTGAAGGAGATGAGGGATCGAACCCACATCCTCACCGATACTAGTCAGCTTTGTTACCACTGAGCCACAATGGGAACTCCTGAAAGCAACTTTTAAAGACCTTAGAATAGTTTAATCACAAAGCATTCCTGCCTGAAAAAAAAAAAAAAGAGGTGGACACTCATCTTTCATTTTATAGGCCTAACTCAGAAACAAAGGAAAAGAAGGATGGGAAGGAATGGGTTACCCAAAAGCCCAAAGTGGGGCATGGCCAGGCCTGTCAGATTCCCCAGCTGTTTGTACTCACTGGGGATAATTAGACGCTCTAGTCAGTAATGGGCAAGAAATAATGAACAGGCGCTTCAGGGCCAGCTCCCCGGACACTGTAAAACCACAGGGAGAGGCAGAGGCAACATTCCCCCACAAGACAATCACCTAGAGACACAAGATGGCCCCCCCATGGACCAAAAGACTTTTCAGAATTGTGTTTAGAGTCTATTGGTTCCTTAACCAAGGGCCTGTTTTTTTGTTTTGTTTTGTCTTGTTTTGTTTGGTTGTTGTTGTTGTTATAAATGGTTTTTAAAAAATCATGCAGAGGTCACTGAGGGTTTGGGACGGAAATGCTATCAAAGTGAGTTGTGATGATTTCTGTACACCTATAATTGTAATAAAATTCATTAAGCGATGGAAAAAAAATAAAAAATCATGCAGAAGTAAGAGTTAGCATTTCTTCAGTGCGCTCTCCTGCTCCTGGCCTCTCTCACCCGGCCTTGCAAATCTGCCTGATGATCCTTATTGGGTCATCAAGCCCTCGTGACCAGTTTATCTATTCTTTTTTCTTTTTTGCTTCCCCATAGCATATGGAGTTCGCAGGCCAGGGATCAGAGCCAAGCCTCAGTTTCAACCTACGCTGCAGCTGTGGCAACAAGGTCCTTTAAGCCACCGTGATGGGCGGGGGATCAAACCTGTATACTGGCGTTGCAGAGACACCGATGATCCCATTGCACCACAGCAAGAACTAACTCCTATTTGACCAGTTTAAATGCCCCCCTGTAAGAAATCTCACTTGACCCACCACCCCCGATGGAATAAAATCCCCAGATCTGAGATTCCTGGGATCCAAGTGGTGAATTTCTCAGCCTTTGAAGTATCATTTCTGATGCTTCTTTGAGCCAAAAAGAACCATATTTTAGAGACATGGTTTCTAGGGCCCTTGAATTATCATGATTTTCCAAGTTTTCATCCTCATGTAAGCTAACGGCACCCTATCCCTCTTGCAAATCCCTAAAAACCGGAATTTGGAATTCATAGTAGGCAACATCAACCCAACCAATGATGGAAAATAAAACATCAGACACAGCTGGCAAACGTGCAAGGCATTTAGAACATATTTCATAAGAGAAGGACTTCACGAAGTACAGCCTCCCAAAAGCCACACACACACACACACACACACACACACACACACACACACACACACAGGTGCAGTCTGTAAGCTATTCACCCTGGACACTGCTCAGTCTCAAATTAAAATAGCTGGGAGGACAGAAATTGATGGGATTTCATTAAGTGAAAAAATGTCATGAAAATCAATTCTAACCTCTTTAGGTCCCAGCAGTGGGACCTCTGTTTATAAGGACTGCATTACAGATAATCTCTCCCAGGGAAATGTCCACAGCGGTTATCAAATGACTTGAATACACTCCCTGAAGGAGAGACTACAGTTTAGAATCCGCACTGGGTCTTCCTGTCCCTGGAAAGCATGGCGCTGAGTCAGCCTGCACCAGCTCAGGAAAACAGTGACGGAGGAATACAGCTTCCTGATTGACACATAATAAATTAATGAGGGCAGGTTTCTATTAAATTCCTAATTGCATTCGGTTTCAAAAGAGGAGCAGAAATAGCTACCATGCTATATCCAGGATGACTGTGCAGCATAAGAAATCTGACTAACGAATTTCAGGCTTATGCTCTGGGAATTTACAAGGTAAAACTTCAGAAGAGATGACTTATTGCTACAATATTAATTTCATATTTACCTTCCCCACACAAGCACGGAAGTGAAATTTGTCAGCTCGAGGAAGAAGAGGCTGGGCTGTTTATCAGGACTTCAGATAAATAATGACTTAATATCCAATGGGACTTGCCATTAAATATTTAACAATACAAAACACGCCAGCCACCCTTTCTAAGAATAAGAGAATGCCAACACAACACTGCTTTTGCTATAGACGGATCTACGGTCAAGACGTAGGTAACGTTTCCCTGGGAAAAGTCACCTGGCATTTGGGGTGCAACATCAAATGTCACAGGCTAATGTGAGAAATGGCCTGTGGTGTCGAGTGAATCTCAACTTGAAGCAAAATGCTTAATCCAGGGCCTCAGTTTCTTAATCTACAACATGAAAGGTTTGGGTTCACTTTATCACTATGCCCCTGCTAGCTTTAACATTCTGTAATGCCATGGCAAGCCTTACTCTCTCGAGTACAAATGTCTTCTAGAATGTTCTTTAACCCTAGTTCTTTTACATTACATTTCGGCTTTGTTGAAGGAGGGGTGGTGTTCACCCCGAAAAACTCCTCCATGCAAGGTGCAAATTTTTGTGGAAAATAAACTGGAAAATCAAGGAGACGCCAAGCTTCCCCTGGGCATTCTGGAAGTTGTCTATAATTGCAATTAAAACAAACTCAGACCCTTAGCAACGGCACAGAATTCTGGCTATTGTCACAAACGCTGCCTGACCACAGCCTACCTGGCAAAGACCTCAGACACTCAATTCCTGGCAGCATCCAAAAGCCTATTCTTGTCCTAGGACACGTAGGACCATCAAAGATCCTTGTAAAATCCAAGAATTAATTTAAGACTAACATCCACTCTTCCTGAGTTGGACCATATCCACTGAATTTATATTATTGGCCCTCCCTGATACAGAAACAACAGTCACAGGGAAGAAGGAAACAAAGAGAAGAACGGCATTTTGTTAGCTGCATTTTGGATATGGGTTTGGGGGAGGGTGTTTTGGGGGCAGGGGGTATTGCTCAAATTAACTCTGCCTTGAATATTTGTGTGTTTAAAAAATTCATTGAGGAGTTCCCGTTGTGGCACAGCGGAAACGAATCCGACTAGGAACCATGAGGTTGCAGGTTCGATCCCTGGCCTCGCTCAATGGGTTAAAGATCTGGCGTTGCCGTTAGCTGTGGTGTAGGTTGCAGATGCGGCTCGGATCTGGCGTTGCTGTGGCTGTGGTGTAGGCCAGCAGCTACAGCTCCGATTTGACCCCTAGCTTGGGAACTTCCATATGCTGCGGGTACAGCCCTAAAATGACAAATAATAATAATTTAATTAAGGTGTTCCCGTCGTGTCTCAGTGGAAATGAATCTGACTAGCATCCATGAGGATGCAGGTTCGATCCTGTATCTATGCTGAGCAGTATGTGAGTTCTGGCTGTACCACATCTCATGATCCAGACGCCCACTCCAAGCACAGAGGCGACATCTCTTTCTGTCCTGTGCTAAGAGTCACTGAAACTCACCGTCAAGAGCTCACCGGGCCTCCAATGGGAGCTGACCCACCAGCTTTCACGGTGCACGAGGACGGCACCACCAAGGGCAAGTTTCTGGGTATCACTGAGCAAAGACCAGGGAACGATGAAGTAGGAATGAGAAAGATGCCGAGAAGGCAAAGGACACGGAAAAGAGATACAGAGCTCCTGAAGGTATTCATTCACCACCACCAGGAAACAAGACAAGGAAGGTCTCCCGTTACCATGACAGGGTCCCCAGCATGCTGAGCCATCCTCAGCCAGCCTACAAAGCCTTTTCAGTGCAAAATGGGACTGGTGTGGTACACATCTCCAGCGAGGATAAATGCTAAATACAGAAAAGGGGCATAACTTGCAGTAAAATTACAGCACCACAATAAAGTTCAAAAGGAAACAATTTATTCAGCATAAAAGCTGGTGGTTAAAGCAAAGCAGATTCAACCAGAAGACAATGGGGTGGCTACAGACATTTTTGGAAATTCTGGAATGGGCTTGAGAGACCAGTAGCCTTGTCTATTACTACGAATTAAGAATTATTGGAGTTCCCGTCGTGGCGCAGTGGCTAACGAATCCGACTAGGAACCATGAGGTTGAGGGTTCGATCCCTGGCGTTGCTCAGTGGGTTAAGGATCCGGCATTGCCGTGAGCTGTGGTGTAGGTTGCAGATGCGGCTCGGATCCCGCGTTGCTGTGGCTGTGGTGAAGGCTGGCAGCTACAGCTCCTGTTAGACCCCTAGCCTGGGAACCTCCATAGGCCACGGGTGCGGCTCTAGATAAGGCAAAAAGACCAAAACAAAAAAAGAAGAAGAAGAAGAAGAATTACTATTAAGAAAATGTCCAAACCCCTTTTAATCACAAATATGAGTTTAATTATGGAAAACAATATGGAAGTTCCTTAGAAAACTAAAAATAGAGCTACCTTATAAACCAGCAATTCTACTCATGGGCATATATGTGGAAAAGACAAAAATTCTAATTTGAAAAGATACATGCACCTCAACGTTCACTGCAGCGATATGTACAGCAGCGAAGGCATGGAAACAACCTAATGCCCATCAATGGACAAATGGATAAAGCAGATGTGGTGTGTGTGTGTATATACATATATATATACACACACACGATGGAATATTATTCAGCCCAAAAAAAAGAATGAAATAATGCCATTTGTAGCAACATGGATGGACCTAGAGATTAGCATACTAAGTGAAGTAAGTCAAAGATAATATCACATGACATCACTCATATATGGAATCTTTAAAAATGATACAAATGGGAGTTCCCATTGTGGCTCAGTGGTTAATGAACCTAACTAGCATCCTTGAGGATGCGGGTTTGATCCCTGGCCTCGCTCAGTGGATTAAGGATCTGGCATCGCCGTGAGCTGTGGTGTAGGTTGCAGACGCGGCTCGGATTTGGCATTGCTGTGGCTCTGGCGTAGGCCAGCGGCTACAGTTACAATTGGACCCCTAGCCTGGGAAACTCCATATGCCACAGGTAGGGCCCTAAAAGACAAAAAGACTAAAGAAAAAGAAAGAAAGAAAAAAGAATGACACAATGAATCTATTTTTTTTTTTTTTTGTCTTTGTTAGGGTTCTCTATTATATTCTGGGAAGGAGGGAAGTGAGTCCTGCCTCCATCTAATAATAGCCCAGCCAGTGGGCAAAAGAGCAGCCATGCTTCCTAGGGCCAGACCCCAAGGAAAAGGTGAGGGGGGAAGAATATACATATATATATAGAAAGAGAGAATATATATATAGAGAGAGAGACTTTAGTGAGGAATTAGTTCACACAGTTACGAAGGCTGACAAATCTAAGGTCTGTGGTTGGCAAGCTCAAGATCCAAGAGAGCTGCTGGTAGAGTTCTAGTTTCAAGGCCAAAGGCAGGAAAAAAGACTGAGGTCCCAGTTTGAAGGTGAAGTCAGGCAGGGGGAAGTTCCCCTTTTGAGGGAGAGGGTCAGGCTTTGGGGTCTATTTAGGCTTCTAACTGATTGGTCAAGGCCCACTCACCTAAGGTAGGGCAATCTGCTTTACTCAGTCAATTGAAAAACATGCTCAGAGAAACCCACAGAAAAAAAATATTTGGACTAAATATCTGGTCACTGGGTAGCCTGGTCAAGTTGACACAAAAAATTTGGGAGTTCCCTGGTGGCTCAGTAGGTTAAGTATCCAGCATTGTCACCACTACTGTGGCTCAGGTCTCTGCTGTAACATGGGTTTGATCTCTGGCCCCAGAACTGCATGCTACAGGCACAGCTGAAAAGAAAAAAAGAAATAACCATCGCAATACTCAAGCATAACATAAACACATGAGAGACACTGGTCACTCCTAAAATATCTACACTGGCCAAGATTCAAAGACAGAATCCAAGTCAGAAGCACAATCTGGAGAAGCCCAAGAACAGGTGCCGACGACTAGGTGTTTTGCAAACACTCATGCCTTCACAGGTATTTTGCAAACATCCACTCCCAACGTCACCTCTGCCTTCAGGATACAACTTGCCCGTCACTCAGGATTCCACATTCAGAACCGTGGCAGATCTCAGAAGGCATGAACAACCTCTACAAGACAGGCTGGCAGATACCAAACTCTGAGCAGGGTTTTTTTTGGATCAGAGTCCAGCTCTACCTAGGTAAGTCCCTGACTTTCACTCCTGAAGAGTCCTGCGACCTGACCTCTCCCAGTCTCTGTGTCCCCATCTGCAACAGCCAATGTGCTGACAGCATCCGCCTACCCAGACTGTTCTGATCAGTAAATGACACAACGAATATTCAAGACTTAGACCAATGCCAGACGTAGTAGGTGCAAAGAAAAAAAAATGGACCTATTATTTTGTTTTACTTTTTAATGAACTGCTAGTTCCCTCCAGCAAGTTTCCACCCAGAAAAATGCCAGCTACTTGCACAGAGAAAGCTGCCTGGCAGCTGTCACAACATAAATCCCTTGTCTATCTTGGGGAGGACTGGGTTTGGCATCAGGTCCATCTCCTATAGAGAAGTAGCGGGAGAGCTCCCTGCAAACGGACGGAGTCTCAGAGGAAAAAAAAAAAAAGCCCAGTCCATGCCCAGGCATAATTGGATTAGGCAGAAAAGCAAATATCTGACAGGCTGTAAAAAAACAAAAAAAGGAGGAAAGTGCATGGGGGCTTGGAGACACCCTTTGGGCAACCAGTCTGGTATCAGGCAACAACTACATACCTGGCCTCTTCCTTCCAGAAGAATCTAAGGGATGATGGAAGGAGCTGCCCGGGGAGAACGCAGCTGCAGGAAGCAGAACTCCCTGGCCCCAGGAAGCATGGCTGCCCTTTTGCCCTACTGGCGAGGCTATTATTAGATGGAGGCAGGACTCACTTCCCTCCTTCCCGGAATATAAAGACAACTTCGCCTCCCACCAAAAGATCTGGAATCCCCCCAAATCACCTCTTTTTCAAGGGGCCCCTCCCAGCTTCCCTATCACAAACAACAGAGCCTCTCTCCTGTTCCAGCAAAGCAAACCCAAGACAACTTCTCAGCATGTGTTCTTGGTCCTGCGGAACCGCGGCGGTTCTTCCTCCAGCTCTGCTGTTAGGAAGGGCTGCTTTTGCTCACGGGTGCCCTGCTTCCCACCCAGATCTAAGTTTCTTCAAGGGGGAGACAGTGCTTTCCCTCTGCATCTTGCTTCCCAGGGCTTAGGGAGATGCAGAGCGCAAAGCATGCATCCAAAAGACCCCAACGAAGAACAGGGTTGAGGCACAACATTGTAAATCAACTGTACTTTAATTAAAAAAAAAAAAAAAAAAGAACAGTATTACCCACGGAAGCGTAGGGGGAAGACGGGCTCGCCCTCTTGGAAAGTCCATCAAAACAGGCTTTGTGGGCCTCAGACATCATTAAACAGCACCTAATCCATCCAGAAGTCAATTAAGCTAAGAAGCCAAACTGAAGAGTTTAAGAGGAAAAAAAGTTCACAGAAGATGGATCGGGCTGAGGCCCCACAAGCTAAGACGGGGGCTTGTCATCTGTGTTAAACCACGGGGTGATTTGCAGCTCTGAGATGAGCATAAATCAGGCCTCGAGAGGCAGGCGCGGCCAGTCGGCTGGGCCACAGGCATCCTGGTGCTGCCCATCAATCATGCCTGCTGCTATCTGGGGGGTACCCAAGCCCAGGCGGAGCCAGCCGAAGGGACAGGCCGACTGGGTGATTCAGACAGCCAAACAGACCGCATGCTTGATATCATATATCATCTTTTTCTCATGCATTTTTAAATTCAGATAATTCACCTAACATTACTTTCATAAAAAATATATGTTCTGTATGCAGGGGAACTTTGCCAGGTCGCTACGTGGTTGAGTCATCCAATTCAAGTGACCTTGATGATTCCAACATGAAGCCGGGGTGGAAAGCACCGGGCATTTCATGGGGCTCAGAGGAAGGAGTGATCAAGGGGGCTCAGGGCTGGGGGAGCTGGGGAGGGTGGCGTGGAATCTGCTAGAGAGAAAGGGAATGGGGCGCTAAGGACATTCCCTCAGGGAGAGACAACTTCTGATCAACAGGACAAAAACGCCATAGTGTAGCAACTTGCTCAACTGGAAAAGGCTGGACAATTAGGCTAACACCAGACTCATGGGAAAATGTGTATGTGTGTGTGTGTGTGTGTGTGTGTGTGTGTGTACGCACGCGTGAGACAAAGACCGAGATGCAAGTCAGAATCTGGGAAGACAGATTTCAAGGACACCTCAAAGAATATCGGAGAGGACTTAAAAGGTGAAATGTGAAATAAATGCAAGTGAAATGAAAATGACAAAGAAAAAGAGGTGTCCATGCTAACACTCAGACGAAAAATCTGCTGACTGGAAGACAAAGTCCAACTAGCAGATATCGGGAAGTTGGAAGCAGAAAATAGTGAATTCTGGTTACAGTTTTCATTTCCCAAACCAGTGAGCCATGCTGTGGAGGGCACATACTCAGTGACCTTCCTCCTCGCCCTGGAACGAGCCCCTCCTCTTGACTGTTGGTGGGGCCTGTGGCTCAACTTCATTTTTTATTTTTTTAACTTAATGGATTTTATTTCAATTATAGGTGTACATAAATCATCACAACTCAATTTGATAGATTTTGTATCCCAAACCCACAGTGCATTCCCCCACCCCCAGATTGTCTTATTTGAAAAACCAAGGTTTTCCAGAGTCTGTGAGTCATTGTCTGTTCTGCAAAGAAGTTCATTGTGTCTTTTTAGTTTCCACATGTAAGCAGTAGCATTGGGTGTTGCTGTCTAATTGTCTGACTGGTTTCACTTCGCATGATGATTTCTAGGTCCATCCATGTTGCTATAAATGTTGGTAATTCATTCCTTTTAATGGCTGAGTAATATTCCATTGTGTGTATGTACCATATCTTCTCTATCCACTCCTCTGTCGATGGGCATTTAGGTTGTTTCCATGACCTGGCTATTGCATAGAGTGCTGCAATGAACACTGGAGTACATGTGTCTTTTCGGGTCATGGTTTCCTCTGGATAGATGCCTGTGGCTCAACTTTAGCCAATAGAATAAGAGCCCTGATGACATTTCATTATGTTAGACTCCATCTCATTGGGTTGCACCTTTGAAAAGCAAACTGCCAGGTTGTCAACTACCTAGGGAAGGGGCTGTGTGACAGGAACTGGGGCAGCCCCTAGGAGCTGAGAATAACCTCAGGCTGACAGTAAGCAGGAATCCTCGGCTCTCCATCCCACAACCGAAAGGAAATGAATTCCGTTATGACATGCATGAGTTAGGAGGCAGTTTCTTCCCCAGACCAGCCTCGGATGAGAATGCGGCCTGGCCTACACCTTGATTATAGCTTTAGAAGACCCACTCAAGAGTTCCTGACTCACTGGATTGTGGGATCAGAGTGTGTGTGTGTGTGTGTGCGTGTGTTTCACGGCTGTACCAGCGGCATATGGAAGTTCCCAGGCTAGGGGTCGAATTGGAGCTGCAGCTTCATGCCCACACCACAGCTATAGCAACACTGGATCCGAGCTGCACTGTTGACCTACACCACGGCACGTGGCAACACCAGACCCTTAACACTCTGAGCAAGGCCAGGGATCGAACCTGCATCCTCACGGGTAGCAGTCAGGTTCTTAACCTGCTCAGCTACAGCAGGAACTCCAGGTGAGTTTTTTTAAGACCCTAAGTTTGTGGTTATCCGTGTGAGACCCTCAGAAATGGGAGTGACTGGGCTGAAGCTCAGTGAAGTAGTGAGGGGTCAACACGTGTCATCACACAGTGGATGAGAGAACACATGCTAGGAGCAAATGGCCTGGGCTGAGACCCAGCACTTCCCAGCTACGTGACTAAGGCCAAATTACACATTCTCTCTGGACTTCAATTTCCTCATTCATAAAACGAATAATAATAATAACAATAATACCTATCACCCAAGGTTGCTACTGATGATTAAATTAATTATAACTATTAAGTGTTTCAAACAATACCTTCCAGAATAAGGAGAATTTGGGGAGGAAAGGTGGGTCAAGCTCTCAAAGACAGAAAGTGCTGAGGAAAGAAAAGAAAAGGGCAAAGAAACAAGCAAGGGGGGAAAGAAGATGGGCCAGAGGCAAGTTTTTGGTTTTTGGGTTTCTTTTGTTTGTTTGTTTTTTGTGTTTTTTTGTTTGTTTGTTTTTTGCGTTTTATGGCCACATCTGTGGCATATGGAGGTTCCCATGTTAAGGGTCTAATCAGAGCTACAGCTGCCAGCCACAGCCACAGCCACAGCCACAGCGACGCGGGATCCAAGCCTCGTCTGCAACCTACACCATAGCTCACATCAACATCAGATCCTCAACCCACTGAGTGAGGCCAGGGATGGAACCCACAACCTCATGCTTCCTAGTCTGATTGGTTTCTGCTGCACCACAACGGGAACTCCTAGAGGCAAATTCAAGCAGAGCCAGACAGGAAGTGGCCAGGAGGCTGAACAAAATCAGAATCTAAAATTCTCACTCATTAGGGAAAAAGATAACTTCAATAGGAGGATGCCAAGAAACATAAGAAAAGGTGGGACCTACGAGAAGTCATCTGATAAAACAGCAGTCATAGAATGAAGACATTTCCATGAGATGAAAAGGAATCTGACCCAAAAGAGGAGAAAAAAAAAGGAGTTCCCGTCGTGACTCAGTGGTTAACGAATCTGACTAAGAACCATGAGGTTGCGGGTTCAATCCCTGGCCTTGCTCAGTGGGTTAAGGATCCGGCGTTGCTGTGAGCTGTGGTGTAGGTTGCAGATGCGGCTCGGATCCCGCGTTGCTGTGGCTGTGGCGTAGGCCGGCAGCTACAGCTCCTGTTAGACCCCTAGCCTGGGAACCTCCATATGCCGCGGGTGCAGCCCTAGATAAAAAAAGGCAAAAAGACCAAAAAAAATAAAAAAAAGAGGAGAAAAAAATTAACTGGCCTACTAAGACTGAATGACCTGGCCTACTGAGCCTCCCAGCTCAAACACCCCAGGATGATCCCTCCTCGGCACTGGCTCTTATATCTTCCCAAATGTTCTTCCTTCATAGCCCTGTTTCCCTTCAGTGTTTGCCCAAATGGCCCCTCCTCATCAGGCCAGTCGTGACTAATGTTTGCATCCCAATGAACTTGTGCCTGGCTCTGCTTTTCTCTATAGCACTGTCCCTTCCTGCCATTCTACAAGATTTAGCATCTGTTATGTGTGTTTTTCTGTCTCCCCTGCAAGAATGCAAGCTCCACAATGACAGATTTTCATCTATAATTTTTTTCTGGTACATTCCCAGAGCTTAGAACAAGGCGTGGCTCATAACAGGTGCTCAGAGACATGACAAGGAAATGCAATATATCATTCGGAACTAGATCCTTTTGCTCATAAAGGACATAACAGGCAAAACTGGACTGGGGGTTGGGGTGGAGGAAAGAAAGTTCTTTGTGGCTACACTCTCAACTTTCTGTAACTGTGTAAAAAATTCTTTTGCATTATTATTAAAGAAATAAAACTCTGACAGGGCAGTAATAACCAAAAAAGACCTAAAGGGAGTTTCCCATTGTGGCTCAGCGGGTTAAGAACTCAACATAGTCTCTGTGAGGATGCTGGTTCGATCCCCGGCCTTACTTAGTGGATTAAGGATCCAGTGTAGGCTGTGGCGTAGCTCAAAGATGCAGCTTGGATCTGGTTTTGCTGTACTGAGGTGTAGGCAACCCCTAGCCCGGCAACTACTATATGCTGCAGGTGTGGCTGCAAAAAGATGACAGAAACAAACAAAGATGCTCATGACGTTATTATAAATATTTACGTATTTCTTAGATTGGGAGGCAAAAAAAAAAGAAAGGCAGGAACTTTCATTTCTACTCTGTATGGTTTTTACAAAGAGCACATATTACTTATAGAATATTTAAATAATAAAATGTATGTGGGGGGAAAAAACAAGTTAGTCCACAGACAATTTCTGGGAGGGGGTGGGGGGAGGAGGTCAAGGAGGAAGGCCCTCATGTTTATTTCCCAGGAGGATTACAGCTCCCCAGGGACACTGCAGGGGCTCTGCTGGCACAGACGGGCAGCCTCCCTGCCCGCCTGGTGAGGTTAGGCTTCCTCCAGCTCCACTTCCGACATCTGCCTGTCACTTGGGACAAAGGGACTTTGCCAGGCAAACTGGAGAACATCTGTTGGGCTCTGAAGAGCCTCTTTAAGATCAGATTTTAAAATTAAGAAATGTCTCCTTTGGAGTTCCCGTTGTGGCTCAGCGGTAACAAACCCAGTGAGGATCCATGAGGACGCGAGTTTGATCCCTGGCCTCGACTCAGTGGCTTACAGATCCAGCATTGCTTTGAGCTGTGGTGTAGGTAGGTCGCAAACATGCCTCGGATCCCGAGTTGCTGTGGCTGTGGTGTAGGCCAGCAACTGCAGCTCCAATTCGACCCCTAGCCTGAAAACTTCTTTATGTCACAGATGGCCCTTAAAAAAAGACCAAAAAAAAGAAAACAAAAGAAATGTCTCTTTCTCCAAAAAAGACATACAGACAGCCAGCAGGCACATGCAAAGATGCTCAACATCACTAATTATTAGAGAAATGCAAATCAAAACTACAATGAGGTACCACTTCACAGCAGTCTGAATGTCCATCATTAAAAATTGTACAAATAGGAGTTCCCATCATGGCTCAGCGGAAACGAATCCGACTAGGAACCATGAGGTTGCAGGTTCGATCCCTGGCCTCACTCATGGGTTAAGGATTCGGCATTGCTGTGAGCTGTGGTGTAGGTCACAGTCATGGCTCGGATCCCACATTGCTGTGGTTGTGGCATAGGCCAGTGGCTATGGCTCCGATTAGACCCCTAGCCTGGGAACCTCCACATGCCGCAGGTGCAGCCCTAAAATGACAAAAAACAAAAACAAAAAAAAAACTCTACAAATAACAAATGCTGGAGAGGGTGTAGAAAAAAGGGAACCCTCCTATACTGTTGGCAGGAATGTAAGTTAGTACAGCTATTAAGGAGAATAACATAGAGGTTCCTCAGAAAACCAAATATAGAATTGCCATATTATCCAGCAAGCCCACTCCTGGGCATATATCTGATGAAACTATAATTCAAAAAGATACATGCACACTTATGTTCCATGTAGCACTATTTACAATAGCCAAGACATGGAAACCACCTAAATGTCCATCAACAGGTGAATGGATTAAGAAGATGTGGTACACGTACACAGTGGAATACTACTCAGCCATAAACAAGAATAATGCCATTTGTGGCAACATGGATGCAACTAGAGATTCTCATACTAAGTGACAAGAACCATATGATATCACTTATATCTGGAATCTAAAATACAGCACAGGAGTTCCCTTCGTGGCTCAGTGGTTAACAAATCCGACTAAGAACCCGTGAGGTTGCGGGTTCGATCCCTGGCCTTGCTCAGTGGGTTAAGTATCTGGCGTTGCCGTGAGCTGTGGTGTAGGTTGCAGACGCGGCTCGGATCCCGCGTTGCTGTGGCTGTGGCGAAGGCCGGCAGCTACAGCTCCTGTTAGACCCCTAGCCTGGGAACCTCCATATGCCGCAGGTGCGGCTCTAGATAAAGGCAAAAAAAGACAAAAAAAAATTAAATAAAATACAGCACAAATGAACCTATCTGCAAAACAGAAACAGACCCAGGGACATAGACAACAGATCTGTGGTTGCCAGGGGGTGGGGGGAGGGAGCGGGATGGATTGGGAGTTCGGAGTTAGTAGATGCAAACTATCACATTTTTTTAATGGCCACACCCATGGCATATGGAAGTTCCCAGGCCAGGGACTGACTCCAAACCACAGCTGCAACCTAAGCCACAGCTGGATCCTTACCCCACTTCAGCATAACAGAAACTCCACGGAAACTATTACGTTTAGAAAGGATAGACAACAAGGTCCTACTGTACAGCACAAGGACTATATCCAAACTCCTGGGATAAACCACAATGGAAAGGAATCTTTTAAAAAAGAACATATATATGTGTGTAACTGAATCACTTTGCTGTACAACAGAAATTAGCACAAAATTGTAAGTCACCTATACTTTAATTAAATAAAGAAAAATAAATACAATTAACAAAATGTCTCACACTTGATTTTTTTTGTCATTGCAAAGAAGTTTGACAATTTACTGAAATTGACCAGCTTCCCTCCATTTAACTTTTTACTATGGAAATTCGTATTATGAAGACACAATGCCCATGGACCCATAACCCAATTCACTTATTCAATCCTGTTTCAACACACACACAGAGCCGGTCCATTCAAACCCACATCTAAGCAAGATCCACACATTGCATTTGGCTGATTCTTTGCTTCCTTCATTAAGAGGTTCCTCTTCCTCTTTTTATCTCCTTTGCACTGTTTTTCACAGTTTCCCCATTTCCATTGAAAGACTATAGAATTTAAAGCATTCCTCTGTCCCTCCCTTCCTCTCATTCTCCTAATCTCTTACCTGATTTTCTTTTTTTTCCCCCCTACCCTGCAGCATATGGAGTTCTTGGGCCAGAGATCAGACGTGAGCCACAGCTATGACCTACACTGCAGCTGCGGCAACACCCGATCCTTTAACCCAACGGCACCAGGCCAGGGATTGAATCTGTATCCTGGTGCTTCAGAGATGCTGCTGATCCCATTGCACCACAGCGGGAACTCACGTAATCAACTTTTTTTTTTTTGTCTTTTTGCCTTTATGTAGAGCCGCACCCACGGCATATGGAGGTTCCCAGGCTAGGGGTCTAACAGGAGCTGCAGCTGCCAGCCTTCGCCACAGCCACAGCAACGCGGGATCCGAGCCACATCTGCAACCTACACCACAGCTCACGGCAATGCCGGATCCTTAACCCATGAGCAAGGCCAGGGATCGACGCCGCAGCCTCATGGTTCTTAGTCGGATTCGTTAACCACTGAGCCACGAAGGGAACTCCACGTAATCAACTTTTTAAAAAACTTTGTGTTAGCAAATTCTCAGTGAACCTAGGACAAAAACATTCTTCCAAGTGTTAAGTAAGCAAATTCTCCAGAAACACCTACACAGTTGTGGCCCTGCCAGTAACTACAACTTGGGTAAACCACTGTCCTTCCTTGGCCCTTAGTTTCATCTTTAAAATAACAGAAACGAACAAGGTGATAATGACGATGTTGACATTAACTGGACATTTATTGCCCCAAGATCCTTCAATACGCCTTCCAGCCGAGACAGTGATCTTTGGTATCAAACACACACAATGCAATTAGCAAAGGAGGACATACTCTTTGGTTATATGATGGGAGGAGAGAGCAGGGGTGGAGGAGAATATTTCGTAAGTGACAAAGGGGAAAAACTAGGGACAATGGTGACAAAGACACTGAGACCTCCAAGGCAGATTACAAAATTTCAGACATCAGCGTAATCGAAATTCGAACAACATGCTATTGTTGCAAGGCTCTTTCTTACACAGTAGCAAATTTGACCCACACAAACTGATACATGATAAAGGACAGTGTGAAAGGTTAATGACAGAATCCTGCCTATGTGAGTGTAACCCTGGCTCTCAACCAGGGCAATTTTATGCCACTTCCCCAGGGACATTTGGCAACATCACGAGAGACTCTGAAGGTCACAACTGGGGCAGGGTACTGGCATCTAGTGGGCAGAGTCCTAGGACGCTGCTAAACACCCCGCAAAGCCCAGGACAGCCTGCTTCACAAGAAGTGCCCTGCCCAATGTGTCCACAATTCTAAGATAGAGGAACTCTGATCTGGGCGTATCTTCCTTTCTTTTGTTTGTTTTGTTTATTTATTTATTATTGGGCATATCTGCTTGTTACCCACGTGAAACTGTGCTGGGGATGGAGAGAGGGGAGGCATCTAAGGTCTAAAACCAGATAGACACTCTGCATCCAATCTAAGCCTCTGTGCTGCAGACCATGCCAACACATAAGTCATGATAAGGAAACTGTCTTTGGCTTCATTCGGTTTGGTTTGGTTTGGTTTGGTTACCTAGATCAGTACACATATTTCTAAATCTGAACTAGTCCCTCAATGTAGTCACCCTGGAAAACTATAAGGCACTATCCAACAACTTACGGTGCATAACAGACTTCTCTCTGAATTACAGCACCTGAGCCTGGCAGCCTCTGATGGAGGCCATGTGCCGCTGGTGACCTTGGCAAGGAGCTGCAACGATTACACACCACAGAATAAGTTCAGCACCAGGAGGCGGTGAACAGCACCCACCGTCACCATCCCTCCTGCCATCGCCACCAACATCACCACCACCTTTTTTCAAGCAGAGCTAACTTCTCCCAACAGGCTGGGGCTCCGGTATTCAGCACCTGGGACGATGAACAGCACCCACCACCACCACCACCATCACCACCTCCACCGCTCTGAGAAGGGGCCTGGCCATGGCAGGTCATGGGCAAGGAACTCTCGAACCAAAGGAGTGGTGACTAAAAGCTCAGGTCTACCTGGCATGTTCTCTCCCAATACTCTTACTTGATTCCTCGTGTGTCCTGGTCTCCCATCCCCAGGAAGTCAACAGGCATCAAGGTGGGCAACGGGGAAACTGAGGCTCAGGCTCCAAGCCTGGGAGTCCGTTCCTTTCCCCTCTTTTTCCTGGCGGTGTTTTTCTTGGACTCATCACCTCTGGCCACCTTGGCAATAAGATCCTCAGAGACAGATGAGGGGTTGGGTCTAAAAGATGAACCAATGAGGTTTCTCAGCCTGTCTGAAGCATTAGCCCCAGGCTAACTTGACACATGGGGAAAAAAAGGTTCTCCACCTGATCTATACCAACTCCCCAGGAAACTGTCCTATGATCTGAGCTAAAGCCACAGCCCATATTAGGGAGTTTCAGCTCTCCTCTCTTCCCTAATCAAGAGGGCAGTAGTTGATGTCTGATAAAGCATTAGAGGACACTCTGCCCTAGCCTAGTAAATATCTCTACCACAAAAAGAAAAAAAAAAAAAGCTTAATAAGTAAGACAGGTAGCAAGATGCTATAATCCATGAGCAGATTCGGAAGCTCTGATCAGGAACTAATTCAGACATCACTGTGTTCTAAAAGGTCCCCTGCCCACCCAAGCTTAAGCTTCATACTTCAAAAAAAGATGGTTAATTACACATTATGATAACACTTATTTCCAAATGCATTATGAAACAGGATCTTTGCTAAGCAATTTTACTGTTTTAAGTCTTTCCTTCTGTCACTTTTAATAATTACCCTCTGGTTTTTATTATATTAAAATGCAATTAAGAAAGAAAAGTCCTTTATATTTTAAATCTATTTCAATTTTTTTTACACAAAGAATTCCAAAGTCATCCATGATAATGCAGCACACAATATTGCCACAAGACAAAAGGAACAGCTTAGAAAAAACTAGTTGAGTTCCACTGAGAGGAAAAAAAATGAAAGTCTACTTATTCTGAAAACTCTTAGCATGAGACATTCACTGAAAGAATGGAGACTTCTTCATCATACAAAGGCAGAACAAACCAGAGTAGGAGCTCCCGTTGTGGCTCAGCCATTTAAGAACCCGACCTAATTTCGGTGAGGCCTCGGGTTCGATCCCTGGCCTTGCTCAGTGGGTTAAGGATCCAGTGTTGCCATGAGCTGTGGCACAGATGACAGATGCAGCTTGGATCTGGTGTTGCTGTGGCTGTGGTGTAGGCTGGCAGCTACAGCTCCGATTCAACCCCTAGCCCAGAAACTCCCATATGCCACAGGTACAGCCATAAAAAGAAAAGAAGAAGAGGAGGAGGAAGAAGGAGAGGAGGAGGAGGAAGAAGAAGAAGAAGGAAGGAGGAGGAGAAGGAGAAGAAGAAAGAGAGGAAATAAAAAAAACAAACAGAGTAGTACACTGATGGAAGAGAAGGCTTTACACTATCTAAGGACGGTAGGATAGCAAATCAAGACTCAATGGCTGAATTTTGAGTCAATTACATGACTATTGTCAATTACCTGCCTGGTAAAATTACACCGTTATTTAATATGAACCCACTCATGATGAATTTCCATTCAAGCAGAGGGATGATGTCATCTAACGGTAGAAAGATGAACAAAGAAAAACAAAAGTATGTTAATGATTGAAGCCACAATTCGTGAGCCACAGAATCTCACATTCGTATGTACTAAGGCTGAGTGGCATTTCAGTGATGAGAGATTATTTTTTGTTCGATCCATAAGCTAAAGCCTTATTCATCCTCTGCTTATCTTCTAGCCCAGAGGTCAGAAAACTTCCTTTTCATAAAGGGCCAAACAATAAATACTTGAGGTTTTGTTCAGGCAACTCAGAATTCAACGCTGCTGTTGTGGCACTAAAGCAACCACATACAATAAATCAACAGGTGTGTTCCAATAAAAATGTATTTACAAAAACAGAGCTGTGGGCTATAATTCCCCTACCCCTGTTCCAGTCCAGGGGTGAGGCAAAGCACACTCACGACACTCCTGTAAGAAATGGCAGGACCGAGGAAAGAAAGCTGGTAGATCTGAAGCTGTCCACCAAGACACTGAACATAGTCCACCATACATACAAGTCTACGTACATGTAGAAACCAGTTCTCAATGACCTTTGGTCTCAAGACACAGGTGTTTTGCATCCCCACAGCCACAGCTTCTACTCTACCTGCTGGTCTTCTGAACTGGGTGTCCAGTAGAATTTCAGGGGTGACTTCCCCAAATAGCTCGGTCATTTTTGTAACATGCAGCTGGCCAGGGCTAGGGGTGCAGGCTGTGTTCACCAAACTGAAAGAGGTGACTGGTCCACCAAGGAAAGAACCCATCCAACAATGCATCCATTCATTAGGAACGAAGAGTTCAAGGAGCTCCTGTTGTGGCTCAGCGGTAATGAACCCGACTAGTATCCTTGAGGACGCAGGTTCAATCCCTGGCCTCACTCAGTGGGTTCAAGGATCTGGTGTTGCCATGAGCCGTGGTGTAGGTCACAGATGAGGCACTGATCCTGCATTGCTGTGGCTGCGGCATAAGCCAACGGCTACAGCTCCAATTCAACCCCTGGCCTGGCAACTTCCACATGCCTCGGGTATGGCCCTAAAAAGCAAATAAGCAAATAAACAAGATCCTGTCCACCCAATGGCCCCAAAGTGCTAACAATGTCCTACGAAGCCCTATGCAGCCTGGATCCTTCCATGCTTCTCCACTGCCATGCCACCCCTCGGTCCTCCCCCACTCTTTCATGCTGCAACAGCCACAGTGGCCTCCCTGCTGTCCCTCAAACATGACAGATACATCTGGACACATCTGAAACTTGGGGGGCCTTTGCACCTCTCTCACTTACCTTCTCCCTCTCTGCTCAGAATTTTCCTCGAAAGATGCCCTCTGAGAATCCTATGAAAATCACAATCCTGTCCCCCAGCCCACCCCTGGGAAGCCCCATGACCTTTTCTTCCTTTGTTTTTCTTCTTACCATGAATCATCATCCAACAGGCTCCACCTGCTACAGTCATTTACTTATTCATTCCAGACTTGACACAAACTTGAGGGCGTGGCCGTGGGGGCAAGAATTCTCTCCTCAGTGCCTAGAGCAGAGACAAGCCTGGAGCATTTGTTGAATAAACTAATTCCTTCCTATTGATCTGCCCTGGACTATCTCAGATGGTTGCTCTTTTGTTCCTTCCATCTCATGTTTTAGCCTCTTTATTTCTTATCCTCCGTCCATCCTCATTCAGTTGTGTTTGTACATTTCTAATCTCTTTGCTTTTGACTCTACATCTTCCCTTTCCTCCTTTCTCTTAATATCTATACGACTTCTTTCTTTCTTTCTTTCTTTCTTCCTCCCTCCCTCCCTCCCTCCCTCCCTCTCTCTCTCTCTCTCTCTCTCTCTCTTTCTTTCTTTCTTTCTTTCTTTCTTTCTTTCTTTCTTTCTTTCTTTCTTGTCTTTTTGCCTTATCTAGGGCTGCACCCGCAGCATATGGAGGTTCCCAGGCTAGGGGTCTAACAGGAGCTGTAGCCGCCGGCCTTCGCCACAGCCACAGCAACGCAGGATCCGAGCCGTGTCTGCAACCTACACCACAGCTCACGGCAACACCGGATCCTTAACCCACTGAGTGAGGCCAGGGATCGAACCCGCAACCTCATGGTTCTTAGTCGGATTCGTTAACCACTGAGCCACAATGGGAACTCCTACAGGATTTCTTAAGTAGAATTTAGATACCTAAAAAAAGAGGTGTTTATCAGTGTTTCCATGAAATCCGTAACCCAATGTCAAATATGTCAGGAGTCCAAGAATTCATAGTATCTTAGGAAAAAAAAAAAACAACCTTTGTCTTTAAAGGATAATAAGGAACCAATTCATTATTTTGATAATAAGAACAAAGAATCACGTTACTATTCCACCTTTTTTTTTTTTTTTTAACTTCTTAGGGCCACACCTGCCAGCGTGTAGAAATTCCCGGGTTAGAGGTCAAATTGGAGCTGCAGTAGTAGGCCTACACCACAGCCACAGCAACACCAGATCCAAGCCACATCTGCTACCTAACACCACAGTCACAGCAACGCCAAATCCTTAACCCACTGAGTGAGGCCAGGGATCCAACCCACCTCCTCATGGATACCAGTCAGATTATCAACCCTCTGAGCCACAACCAAAACTCCTTTTCTGCCTTTTATATACAGCCTACACCTCGAGGGAATTTTTTCTATAGGTTGAAATAGAAATCTTGCTTATAGGAATCTTCGAGCTAATAAATACAGAAGAAATGCCAATAAGAATATCACTTTTGTGTAATCCCTAAATAAGGAATAGATCTAGGCACTCATTATGAACCATCATTGGCTACTAAAACTACGAGGAAAAAGGCTGAATGGGACCCGAATACTGGATGATCATTTTAAACAACACCTAATGTCAATATTAACATTTCCAAAAGAGAAAGACTATGTCGCCTGATGAAAGTTATATTATCATATATGAAATAGTCTTGCCTCAAAATCAGAACCTAAATCTGATCAAGCCTTTAGTTTACAGGGCATTTGAGAGAACAATGATACATGCTAAATTACAACACCGGGATGTTGGCAGCAACACTGCAGGGAACCACATAGGACAAAAGATACAGCTTCTCGACCAAATTTACCATAAGAAAGAACAAGAGCTGGACAGGAAACCTGTGCATTAAAAGAGGCTTAAGAGACACATCAACCAAAAGGCAATGTGTCGACTTTACTTAAACCCTTTGATTTTGCTGAGGTTTGTTTTGTTTTGTTTTGTTTTTGGCTGCATCTGTGACATGTGGAAGTTCCCAGGCCGGGGATCGAACCTGCACCATGGCTGTACCAGAGCCACAGCAGCGACAACACTGGATCCTTAACCCACCGAGCCATGAAGGAACTCCCTCCTGGGGTATTTTTAACTAACTGTGAAAATATATTTCTTAGACAATCAAGGAAATTTGAACGTAGATATTTAATAATATTAAGAAATGAATTACTGTTCATTTTTTTCTTTTTTTGCTATTTTAGAGCCACACCCACGGCATATGGAGGTTCCCAGGCTAAGGGTCGAATCAGAGCTACAGCTGATGGCCTACACCACAGCCACAGCAATGCCATATCCTAGCCACCTCTGTGACCTACACCACAGCTCACAGCAACGCCGGATCGTTAACCCACACTGAGCAAGGCCAGGGATCGAACCTACAACCTCATGGTTCCTAGTTGGATTCATTTCCACTGTGCCACGAAGGGAACTCCTTACTGTTCATTCTTTTTGTGACAACAGTACTGTGTTGATATTTAACAAAAAGAATCCTTATTTTTTCAGAGAGTTCTACTGAAATATTTATAAATAAATCTGATTTTCTTTTTAAATAAATCCTCACCCTAAAATTCTTTCTTCTAAAGATTGACTTTGGTTGTTTTGATCCTATAAAAGTCACTGCTTTTCAAGTATATCCAGAAATGAGGTGATGTAGAAAGAATAAAGGGTAAAAATCAACAAGCACTAGGCAAAGATTTAGGGCTAAATGATAAATAAATACATGAAAAAGCAAATGTATTTATATAGACTTGGTGCACCCAGAAAGTCCTTCAAAGCATACATACCATGTGGAGGTCAGACTTCTGATAATGTCAACATTTGGAAAACAGCCATCAATCTAGAAATTAAAAAAAAAAAAAGGCTTCTGAGTGATAAACAGTTTTCACAAAGCCCATGCACTTTTCTCCATGAAAGGAAAAAAAAAAGCCCATCATTTCTTTCTTTCTTTCTTTCTTTTTTTTTGTCTTATCTACGGCCGCACCCGCGGCATATGGAGGTTCCCAGGCTAGGGGTATAACAGGAGCTGTAGCTGCCGGCCTTCGCCACAGCCACAGCAACGCGGGATCCGAGCCGCGTCTGCAACCTACACCACAGCTCACGGCAACGCCGGATCCTTAACCCACTGAGCAAGGCCAGGGATCGAACCCGCCAGGGATCGAACCCGCAACCTCATGGTTCTTAGTCGGATTCGTTAACCACCGAGCCACGACAGAAACAAGGCATCAGCAAAAGCTAAGAGCAGAGGAAAGAAACAAAGGACTTGGGATCGGAAGCAGAGGAACAGCACAATCCAAGAGATAGTACCATAAGCCCACAGTCCACACTAGAGGGGCGCCCCCCCACCCCAAGACACCATCCCAATGCAGCCTCTTACAGGAACCATATCCCAGAGTCAGCAACATAGGTACAACCCCGCTCAGAGTCCTGTTCAAGAACGTAAGAAGGGCAATACAGACACTGCTTAAAACTATCGTCATTGAGATGGTTAAATTTAAGAAGCTAAATTAGGAGTTCCCTGGTGGCCAAGTGGTTAAGTATCCGTCATTGTCACTGTTACGGCACAGGTTTGATCCCTGGCCTGGGAACTACTGCATGCCACTGGTGCAGGCAAAAAGAAAAAAAAAAGGGAAGAAGGGAAGAAGCAGCAGCAGCTAAATTATTCTGTCTTTCTCTCTTTTTTTTTTTTAGCCAGACCCACCACATGTGGAAGTTCCAAGGCCAGGGATCGAACCCATGCTACAGCAGTAACCTGGGCCACTGCAGTGACTACACTGGATCTTTAACCCACTGCACCACCAGGGAACTCCACTTACTCACTTAATGAAGAAGGGAACAGGTTTGAGGAAAGACAGAACTGAGATCAATGAGTAAAAATGAAGGCAAATTTTGAGCTTGAAAAAGGCAGAGCTTCCTAGCAATGAGAACCAGCCCCCAAGGGAGTGAACAGCCTCCTCTTTCACTGCCCTGAGGTGCAAGACCCCCACAGTGAGCTCCACATGGCTCTGGACACTGGATGAGGCGGGACCAGAGGTCCTTGAGGATCCTGAACAATTCCAAGGTTTTCTGGTGCATAAAGTTAAAGACAAAATTATTCTGATGCTTGTTAAAACAGCAAGACTTTTTTCAGGACTATTGCAAAATAGGAGAGAGATGAGGCTCAACTCTGAATAGAGTAAAGAAAGACACCTGAGGATTCACAGCAAATAAGCAGAGTGAGGGGGTCAGTGGACAGAAAACTACTAAGAGGAGACAGCAAGTGGAGGGAGATACTTATTAAACAAATAATAGGGGTTTTGCTCAAGGCAACCCAGGGTGATCAGATAGCAAAGGGGATCACGTATCAAGGGGAAGAGGGGGATTCTCTCGAAACTGACTCAGCAGGATGCTTGCTGAAACTGGGTTGGCAGGCCAAAGACAGGGCAGGGACCGAGGTCTATATCTAGACAAAAAAAGGACTTACGAGAGCCTGACTAGGGAGAGTCTTTGCCGTAACGTTAACTCTGCCTTACAAATAGAAATGCTGGAGTTCCCGCCATGGCTCAGCAAAAACGAATCCGACTAGGAACCATGAGGTTGTGGGTTCGATTCCTGGTCTCGCTGGTGGGTTAAGGATCTGGCGTTGCTGTGAGCCGTGGTGTAGGTCGCAGACGTGGCTCAGATCCTGCGTTGCTGTGGCTGTGGAGTAGGCCAGCAGCTGTAGCTCCGACTGGACCCCTAGCCTGGGAATCTCCATATGCCACGGGTGCGGCCCTAAAATAAAACAAAACAAAACAAAACAAAAGCAAATGGAAATGCTGATGTCTAGAGGTCTCCAAGGTCACAGAGCAAGTGTGAGCAGGCGCCAGGAACAGATCCCAGACCTCCCAGATCCAAGCTCCATGACGTCAGTTCCATCCTCTGCTTTATAACTCCTTACACTGCAGAACACTTTTTAATTCCTCAATTACTTCCCCACATAATTTCTCTGTGTGCAAAATCCGAAATGCTCATTTCTATACATCAAGCCATCAAAAGAAAACTCCCTTTGAACACAATGCCATGTGAGGGATTTATATGCAATCCCCTGTAATACTCAGGAAGACAGGTTCATCATCATGATGTATAAGGAAGCCTTTTAAAGTGGCCTTGTAGGAGTTCCCACTGTGGCTCAGCAGGTTAAAAACAACCCAACACAGTGACCATGAGGATGCAGGTTCAATCCCTGGCCTCGCTCAGAGGGTTAAGGATCCAGTGTTGCTGCAAGATACAGCATGGGTTATAGATGCCGCTTAGATCTGGTGTGGCTGTGGCCATGGCATAGGCCAGCAGCTACAGCTCCAATTTGACCCCTAGCCTGGGAAACTTCCATATGCCAAAAAAAGTGAACTCGTGATAATAGGTATACAAATAAAATAGAAAAAAAAGATAAAAGACTGGATTTAAAAGACATCTGAAAAGAACAGGAAGCTTCCACTCACTAACAGGATTACAAAACATCCATACCACAAGTTAAGCAACTTCCCTAGATGCTCAGTCTCTAGGGAGAGCATTTCCAGATGACAGGCCACCTCCTGCACTCGTGAAAGTGCCATCTACAGGATAAAAGTTATTTAAAAATCTGAAGGGTGACAATGTTCTCTGGTTGCCCTTCACACTACTGCCCATCTTCTTTCACTGAGATCTGTGCGCCCGGAGGCTGACCTCCATGACCTGTACCCATCCGGCTCCCTTGCCCTTCGGCCCCTTGGGAGGTACCAGTGGAAGCAGGGAGAGTGGGGGAGGGGAAGCAAAGAAGGGGCCTGTCTCCCCCGCTTCCTCCCTGCTATGTCACCTGGGGCTCTCTCCACCACGGGTCACAGCTTCTGTCAGGCGACGCTCTCTCCTTCCTTCTAGGGGGTGGAGGGTGCCACAGACTGTGCCCCCCAAAGTTCACATGTTGAAATCTAGCCCCCAGTGTGATGGTCTTAGGAGGTGATGGGTTTAGGAGGTGACTGATGGTCTTAGGAGGTGAGGGCTTTGGGAGGTGACTGAAGGTCTTAGGAGGTGAGGGCTTTGGGAGGTGACCGATGGTCTTAGGAGGTGATGGCTTTGGGAGGTGACCGATGGTCTTAGGAGGCGAGGGCTTTGGGAGGTGACTGATGGTCT
>PVHT020000170.1:800499-826443 GCA_004024745.2 Catagonus wagneri
CCAGATAAGGGAGAAAGAGAAAAGCCCAGAAAAACAGCTCAGTGATGAGGAGATTATCAGCCTCCCAGAAAGAGACTTTAGACTGCTGATGCTGAAGATGATGCAAGGCATTGGAAATAGACTGGAGGCAAAGATCGATCATTTACAGGAAACACTGAGCAGAGAAATACAAGCTGTAAAAATTAAACAAGAAGAGATGTAAAATACAATCACTGAAATAAAAAATGCCTTAGAAGCAGCCAACAGTAGAATACAGGAGGCAGAAGAACGAATCAGTGAGGTGGAGGACAGATTAGTGGAAATCACTAATGCAGACGAGAAAAGAGATGAAAGATTGAAAGGAAATGAGCAGAGTCTCAGAGAACTCTGGGATAATGTTAAACGCACCAACACCGTATTATAGGGGTGCCAGAGGGAGAAGAGAGAGAGAAGGGGACAGAAAAAATATTCGAGGAGATTATAGCCGAAAACTTTCCTAATATGGGAAAGGAACCACTCAGTCATATTCAGGAAGTTCAACGAGTACCATATAAAATAAACCCAAGGAGGAACACCCCCAGACACATATTAATCAAAATGACCAGAGTGAATGGACAAGATGTGCCCAGAAGTTGTCAGCAGGGGCCCCATTTGGGGGCAGGGCGTCAGTCCTTAACCTTATAGACACCAGCTAAGCCCAACTGCTGTGTGACCAAGGATTCGTGGTTCACCCGCTCTGGGCTACAGTTTCCCCCTTTACCATTCAGTACAAACCTCAAGGGTTCTTGCAAGGGGTCAAGGAGAAAATGCCTCTAAGACCCAGTAAATGCCTTTCTGGGTAGGATTTTTTTTTTTTTTAGGGCCGCACCTGCTGCATATGGAAGTTCCCAGGTTAGGGAACCACAGCAATGCTGGACCCAAGCTGCATCTGCGACCTGTGCTGCAGCCTGTAGTAACGCCAGATCCTTAAGCCACCAAGCGAAGCCAGGGATCAAACCCGCATCCTCATGAATAGTAGTCAGGCTCTTAACCCGCTGAGCCACAACAGAAACTCCCCTTTCCACATGGCTTTTAGGAATCAGAGCTCTTCTCCATTTCCTTCGCTACCAGGTTGATCTCAAATACAAACAGAAGCCTACGAAAGACTAATAAATTCAAGCTGCAATTCCACACCAGGGTGGACGCCAAAAGGGAGAGACGAGCCACTAAGGCAAGACTACCCAGAGCCTCCATCCCTTACGGAGTCCATACGTGTCAGTCCCCTGTACCTCTGTCCCTTTCCTGTCTGGATCAGGGGTCAGAGCCCAGAGTCAGAGAGCCTCGGCTGATGCTTGATCTTGCTGCATACTGCCTGCGGGGCGGGGGGGGCGCTTGGGCAAGTTAGATGACCCCACGGACTCAGTTTCCTCATCTGTAAACCGGGTATAATCATAATCACAGGGCCTACCCTTTTGTGAAGATTTTTAAAATTCACATCAACTTCTTCAAACAGTGTCTGGCATACAGCAATAGCTCAATAAATGCTGGCTACAGAACCACTCAGCACATTCAGCTGCTTACCAAGGCCCATCTCATTAGGAGGCATCTGTGCTCTGGAGAGCAGCCAGATACTGGTACCACCAGCCTGCGAGCCACCTACCACATGGCCTGGACTCTAAGATGTGTTCTGTATTTTTGCGGTTCATCAAATTCCAATACACCGTCAAATGCAACATAGTGAATTTTCTCGCCTGCAAAATGCAGGTAAATAACAGCATTGGGCTAATGAGTAATTATGCAAACTGCTTTGAAAAGGGCTTGGCCTTTGCAATCATCCTCTTGCAGGTATTACCTTCATATCTGACCTGCCGTAGCCCTGCGCACCCCAGCCAAATGTGGAAACTCTTCCTCATTCTCTCCTGGATCCGAAGATAGCTCAGTTCCAGGTAATTGAAGATGCTGAGGGTGTGGCCCCAGTAAACCCAAAGAACGTGCAGCAGTTCAGGTAGTTGCTGGGCTTTTACCATCCCACTGGCTTCCTAGAACCGGTTACTTATAGGCCATTGTTTAGAAGTTGCTGAGCTTGGTTCTGGGTTTACTGAAGTTCTCTTTTTTTGGCCTCTTAAGTAATGGGAAGGTCACAGTGGGGTTCCCTGGGGACCCTGGAAACCAGCTGGCCTCCCATCAGTCCGAAGAGGGCCCCGTGGAAGATGGAGCTTTGGCACAGACGCGAGAACCAATGGCCAACGGAGAAAAGCCAGCAGGAAGGGCACCCTGCTGCAGCCGAACGTCAATGAACGAGCCCCCGACTGAGGCAACTAGTAAATCCACGGGCTCTGCCGTCCAGAAAACTGGACCATTTTCCTTTCCTCCCACCTCTTCATCTTCCTCGCTGCTTTGGAGGCATGGATGGAGAGTGGCGGACACACAAACAAACATATTTTCATTCCACGCCAGGTAAAGCCCCAAAGTGGCAGACACCGAGGCAGGTTACCCGGTTTCAAATCCTCATGTCCCCAACCATTACGCCACGTGACCGCGGACCAGTGTCCCAACTGCTCTGTGCCTCAGTTTCCTCATCTGTTAGGGTGACAACGGCAGCTGCTGATAGGAGAGCGGGGCTTACACGATTTAACAGCACCCATGGAGACAAGCTCCAATAGCACCAAAGCGACGAGCCAGGCACATGAGCACTCAGAAGTCATCGGCCACCATCACACTGTGATTTGGAAAGTCCGCCTCAGCAAAAACCTTTAAGCAAACGTCGCAGGGGCTATTTGACAGCTACGCCAGTACGTGGAGCCGGAATCATTAGCAAGAAGGGTTCGGGAAGGGCGCTTTTCTACAAACATCTGAGGGGTGAATGCAGATAAACGTCAAAAGCAACGCCGAAAACAGGTGCACGCTGCTTTGCTTAAACAGCTTTTTTCCTTCTTCAGACGAATGAATAAAAACATCCACGCTTCGGCATATAAATCATCTTCAATTAAGACATTTCTGTTGGAAAGCACTTTTGGCAGGACAACCGAAATATTTGCCACTGTTCTCCGACTTGGAGCTTTCAAGGTTGGCAGGGCGATTTATTTTTGTTGATTAAACAAAATACAAATGGAAAGAGCCTAAAAATTGATTTGCCAATTAAACTCAATGATGCTCAACAATAAAATGTGCTCTATTAGCTCTGCCAGCGTTACAAAAATGCCTCCTCGTGTTCCTGCTGTTTTCAAGCTTTATACCATTGATATTTGTGCTGACAGAAAGATTAAGCAAGGACTGGATTATGCAAAATCTGTCTTTCCTTTTGCTGGAAAGGAAGGAAGAGAAATGATTAAGGGCCTGGGCCATTTCGGGAAGGACATAAGCTCAGCATTTGTAATTCTTGAAAGAATAACTGGGGTTGAGGAAGAGAGCCACCGTCCCTCATTTTGTGTGTACTTATTCTTTGGCAAATGACAGATTGACTAATAGGGGCCAATTTGTTGAGATGACAACAATCATAAATATCCAAACTCTTCATTTTCTCCTGTCACTTTTCAAGAGGATGGCTGTCCAGAGAGGCAGTCAACCATACGACAGGTGTCAGATGCTTCTGCAAAATGGACCCAATGTACAGAGCGGCACCATAACCCTATTTCGGGTCCAGCACAAGATTTTTCTGAATGGGAAACACGAGGTCCAGGCCACGACTGCAATAAATTCACAGAAAATCGCCAGAAAACCGGGCCAGTAGAATGCTGTCGCTTCCTGGTGGCCAGAGCATGCATGTCGCAGGTCACTATGCGTTTTTAAACTTGATTGTACATAATTGTTAATCACTGACCCATTCTCCAGCCCTCCTCGGCCAGAACATGTTGCTAGGCAACCACTTTTGCTCCAGATACTTTCTGAAAGCCAGTGAGGCCACAACCAAGTGTCAACTGTGTGAATACTAACCATTAGAGACGGGGTCAAATTAAAAAAAAGATGCCTGATTTCCATAAAGCATGTCCATCTCACAACATTTCCTTATGTAGACACGTATTCCCATGTCCTACAGCTCAGCAAATAAGCTCTCTTAGGTTGAATTGGATGAAACTGCCCTTTTGGTTGATCGATTTGGCAATTCATATAGTTCAACTTCGTAATTTCAGAGAGATTCGCACAGACCCTAAAACGGAGGAAGCATAATCCTCTGCTAATGTAACCACAATGGTGCTTTGTATCAGAAACATATCGTGGACCTGGTCCGCCCTTTCTAGAAGTTGTTTTTATAAGAGATAGTTGGGAGGGGGAGCCCACATCATTTTACAAATGCCTGAATAAATGATCACATTTCTTTTGCCATTTTAGGCTATTACAAACTGATCTTTTTTTTTTTTTTTTGGCTTTTTAGAGCTGCACCCAATGGCATACGGAGGTTCCCAGGCTAGGGGTCAAAGAGGAGCTGTAGCCACTGGCCTACGCCACAGCCACAGTAATGCGGGATCCGAGCCCAGTCTGCAACCTACACCACAGCTCATGGCAACACCAGATCCTTAACCCACTGAGACAGGCCAGGGATCGAACCCACAACTTCATGGTTACTAGTCGGATTTGATTCCGCTGTGCCACAACGGGAACTCCTGACCTATTTCTTATACAATATTCCACACATCCCCTGCCTTTTCAAATGCTTGGAGACACAGGGAATGGGACTCAATTTATTTTTCCTAATTTGAGGTCAGGAACGTCAGAGGACATCCTAAAGGTGAGGAGAGAACTGCCAAGTCCAGGAAAGAAGTTCATTTAAGGGCAAAGAGGGAGGAAAGCACAATCATTGGGAGCTGAGAACATGATGCTGTTCCAGGAAAGCCAATGAAATCGAGTGGCTCTCCACGCCCAAGGCAGCCGAGAGCGCCACAGTCAAGGAACACTGGGAAAACACAACACCCCCCGTCAGCTCACAGAATATCGCCAGGAGGTTTTAAAAACGCTGCTGGAAGTCCTGAAAAATGGCCAGCTACGTCATACAAGTACATGATCAACCTCATTACGAAACCACTCAAGGAGTTCCCGCTGTGGCTCAGCGGAAACAGATCTGACTAGTATCCATGAGGACGATTCCTGGCCTTGCTCAGTGGGTTAAGGATCCAGCATTGCCAGTACCTATGGTGTAGGTTGCAAACGCAGCTCGGATCTGGCATTACTGTGGCTGTGGTGTAGGCCAGCAGCTACAGCTCCAATTTGACCCCTAGCCTGGGAATGTCCATATGCCAAGGGTGCGGCCCTAAAAAGACAAAAAAAAAATGATGTTGTACGTATACATACGGTGGAATACTACTCAGCCATAAACAGTGAAATAATGCCATCTGCAGCAATACAAATGCGACTGAGATTCTCATACTAAGTGAAATAAGTCAGAAAGAGAAAGACAAATACCATATGATATCACTTATATGCAGAATCTAAACTATGGCACAAGGGAGCCTATCTACAAAACAGAAACAGATCCACAGACACAAAGAAAAGACTCGTGGTTGCCAAGGGGGGGGGGGGAGGGAGTGGGATGGACGGAGGGTTTGGGGTTAGTAGGTGCAAACTATTACATTTACAATGAATAAGCAATGGGAACTATATCCAGTGTCTTGGGATAGGTCATGATGGAAGAAAACATGAGAAAAGGAATGTATATATACGTATGACTAGGTCACTTTGTTGTACAGCAGAAACTGGCCCAACATTGCAAATCAACTATAACTTTTTCAAAATGTAAAAAAAAGAAAAAGAAAATAACACAGAAGCATAGAAAGTTAAAAGGTGGGGCATTTTCTCTTCAAGTCATCAACACCTCATTTTCCCTCCCCAGAGGAAACCACCAATTTGTTTACTTAATTTTAACAAAAGTGGCATCCTAGGGCATATCCAGGCAACCTGCTTTGTTCACTCAACACGACAACACAGAATACCCTGGAATATACGATTCACTAGACAGTTTCTCCACCGTTTTAAAATAAAGCCTCTCAGATAGTAGCAGTCACACTTCCACTCTCACAGTTGACAACTGAAAGACCACCAAGGAAGAAGCCAGTATTTTATAATAACTATAAATGGAATATAATCTTTAGAAATTATGAATCACCATGTTGTTTACCTGAAACTTATACAATAATATAAATCAACTACACCTTAGTTTTTAAAAAAAGGAAATTAAATAGATAGAAATAAAGAACATCAAAAGCAGTATGAATTATTTATCTCCCAAAAGCTCCAAGACATGCTTCTAGAAGCCCAGGAAAGAGGAAAGAAATGTTCAGATCTGTAGATACTTCCCAGGAAATTCAGCCCAACACAAATGGGGCTCCCAAGAAGCAGCTGGTTAGCACCACAAATGGGTGGCTTGAGTTGGAGTTCCAAAAGAGAGACATCTATATTAAAAGAGACAGAAATGAAATCCAGAAATATCGAAGACAATAATGATCAAGAGTCAACTTCTAAATCAAATTCTGGAGCTCAGTGCTACGACTGGGAGAAGAATATTATTTCAACAGGGACATTTTGAACTCCTTGCAAAGGAAATTGTGAGCCTGCTTCGAACCAGCAACTACCAAGACAAGGAACAACAAAAACATTTTCATGAGCATTAGAACTATCACAAAAAAGCAGAGATTGACAGAACTGTGGTATATGCAACATGAATTCCACATTGCCACAACCTGGGAATTACCAAGCCATATTTGAGGTTGTGTTTTCTTTACTTAAGGGAGGCAGCTGAAGACTTAAATTCTGAAGCCAACACACCTAATCTCAGCTCAACAAGAGACTAAGAAAGCCACTCCCTCTCTCTAGATATCAGTTTTCTTGTCTTTAAAATGACAGGAGTTGTGGTACATACACACAATGGAATATTACTCAGCCATTAAAAGGAATGAAATAACAACATTTATAGCAACATGGATGGACCTAGAAACTACCATTCAAAGTGAAACCAGTCAAACAATTAGACAGCAACATCCAATGCTACTGCTTACATGTGGAAACTAAAAAGACACAATGAACTTCTTTGCAGAACAGACAATGACTCACAGACTTTGGAAAACCTTTGGTTTCCAAATAAGACAATCTGGGGGGTGGGGGGATGCACTGAGGGTTTGGGACGTAAATGCTATCAAATTGACTTGTGATGATTTTTGTACACCTATAATTGTATTAAAAATCATTAAGCAATAAAAAAATGAGAGGAGTTGACTAAAGAAACTCTTAATATGTTTAACATGATTTACTCCTATAATTCTGTTTGGTTAAAACTGTATTTGTGAATGGATGGATGGATAGATGAGATGGATGGACAGATGCATGCATGGACGGATGGATGATGGACTGAAAGATGGATAGATGGATAATGGATGCTGGATGGATGAATAAAAGAATAGATGGACAGATAGATAATAGATGATGGATGGATAGCAAATGGATGTTTGATGAATGAATGAATAAATGGGTGAACAGATGGATGAATGATGGCTGGATGAATGAATGGATGGATGATGGATGTATGAATGGATAGATGATGGACAGATGGATGGACGATGGATAAAAAGGTGGATAGATACATAATAGATGGATGGATAATGGATGATGGATGGATGAATAAATGAATAGATGGATGGATAGATAATGGATAATGGATGGATAGGTGTTTAGAAGGATGTTTGATGGATGAATGCATGAATGAATGAATAGATGGATGCATGGGTTAATGATGGATGGATGAACAGACAGATAATGGATGGATGGGAGGCAGTCTACTGAGTGAAGCTGTACAAGATTATGACCAATCGTTAAAGTTTTTAAAATATTCTGGGCCAGTCAACATCATGTTGGTAACTTGAAGTCAGCCATGGTGAAAACATTTACACCATGGAAATTGGCAAACACTACAAAGCAGGCCTTTTTATTCACCCCTGAAGTCACTTTATCAAAACACCACGGGCAGAACAGAAGGAGAAAGGAAAAGAAGGGGAGAAGGGAAATGAAGGAGCAGCATCTGTGCACAAACAGTCCTCCCAGTGGGCTGGCCCTCCATTGTCTCCATGCTGATGCACTTACTTCTTCCTCTGCCTGAAACACCATTACTCAGCTTTGCCTGAATAACCAAAATCTGCCTCAAACTCAGTTCAAGCACCATCTCTTATTTATTTTCTTTTTTTCTTTCTTAAATTATTTTTATTTTTTTCCATTATTGTTTGTCTCTCTCTCTCTTTTTTTTTTTTTTTTGTCTTTTTAGGGCCACACCCTTGGCAGTTTCCCCGGCTAGGGATCAAATGGAAGCTTTAGCGCTGGCCTATGCATATCTTCGACCTATACCACAGCTCATGGCAACGCCGGATCCTTAACCCACTAAGCGAGGCCAGGGATGGAACCCACAACCTCATGGTTCCTAGTCGGATTCGTTAACCACTGAGCCACAAAGGGTGAGCCAAGCATCACCTCTTTTAGGAAAGCCGTCCCTGATGTCTGGCCTTCATCTGTGTGAGATGCCCCCCTCCTCACAATGCACTCACTCCCACAGCATGATAAACCTCCCTCTGTCCTCTCAGGCAACATCTACAATACAGGGTGCCCACTGTCCACTTAACTAGACCCCCAAACTGTCAGCTCTTCCAGGTCAGCATCTAGCACTTTAGCTCTTGGTGCTCAATGCCTAGCATAAACCCAGGCACACAAGTTCCCATCCAATAAATCTATTTTTGAATTAAAGCAACAGTTTTAATGGCAAGGCAGAAGTGTTTGCTGATAAAAGGTTTAGCCTCAAAGAGCTCCACTTATTCTATCCCAGTCATAATTGGATAATTGGAGATTTTTCAAGGGCTTAAGCTTTTCAAGTCCACTTTCCCTTAGATTGTGGTTTTCCATTAAGTCAGTTAACCTACATTTATCACAAAACAGTGCAGTGTGTCACTGACCCACTTTGTTTCATTTCCTTGAGACTCAATGACATCCCCATGTCACTATGAATTGCATTTTTAAGTAAAGAATTAAATACGTTTGCCCTGGATTTACTCAAGCAAGCTCTGAGAGCACTGGGATTCACTCTGGGGTTCCACTGCCCAATCTACTAAAGTGGCTTACAGCAAACTGCTTATGCTTTCTCATCCTTAGCTACCCAATCCATTAAGTAAAGACAGAACCCTGGAAATAACAAGACCAGAAGCTACCACGCTACCCTGTGCCAGAGTAAAGGCATCTCACCAGCTCTGACCTCAACAACAGCCAATATTACTTCGAGTGAAACTACCTACAACTGTCCCCTTCAGAAGAAAGGAAAATGTCTTGGTCTTCTTGGGCTGCCATAACAAAACACCACAGGCTAGGTGGCCTGCACAACAGAAATTTATCATCTCACGGTTCTGGCGGCTGGAAGTCCAAGATCAAGGTGTCAGCAGGGTTGGCTTCTGCAGAAACCTTACTTCCTTGGCTTGTAGCCGGCCACCTTCTCGCTATGTCCTCACGTGGCTTTTCCTTTGGTGTTTCTTCCTCTTCTTAGAAAGATGCTACCCCTGCTGGATTAGGGCCCCCCACTTTTGACCTCATTTAACCTTAATTAGCTCCTTAAAGGCCCTATATAGAAATACAATGACCTGGGCAGTTAGGGTTTCCACTTATGAATATGCATTGGGGGTGGGGGAGACCACAGTTCAGTCCATAAGAGAAAATTTCCAAGCACCTACTAGGTATTAATACCTACTATTATTCACAAGGGGAAGAATTTTTCTCCACTCTCCTGAAAGGAAAAAAACTAGACCTCTATTCCAGGTTGAACTTTTGTCTCCCACCCAAATTCATATGTCCAAGTCGAAACCCCCAAACCTCATAATGTGATCTTATTTAGAAACAGGGTCATTGCACATGTTATTTGTTAAGATAAGGTCATACTGGAGTAGGATGACTCTCAATCCAAAATGACTAGTATCCTCATAAAAAGGGACACAGACGGGCACACTGGGAGAACGTCACGTCAATAGAAAGGCAGGGATCAGGGTGACAATTCCACAAGCCAAGGAACATCAAAGCTTGCTAGCAAATTGCCAAAAGCTGGGGGTGGGGGGAACAGATTCTCCCTCTCCAGCCTCAGGAGGAAACCTGACCTTGGACTTCCAGCCTCCAGATCTATGGGACAACACAGTTCTGCTGTTTCAGCTGGCCAGCTGGAGATCCTTTGCTATGGCAGCCCTAGCGAACTAATACAAGCTCTCTTTCAACACTCCCTGACTCATTCCTCCTTCCGTGTTGATGGATGGGGAGAAGACACTGAACACATGATGCCTGGAACCTTCTGGATTCTTCTGGAGCCAACCATCTTCCTGACTTACCTTTTTCTTCCTCTGCCCTGCTCCTGGGGTTAACCAGCCCTGCAAGTGGGGAAGGGAGTGAGCAAGGCCATCTGGCCCTCCCCTCTCGGTCTGTTCTCCAACAGGCTTATCCTGTCACAATGTTGATCTTCTGATCTCCTATCTGCCTGGATTGTCTGTTACATTCATCAATTGGCTCCAAACTCTGGGAAGAGAAGGCGGCAATTAAATGATCACCCTTCAAACCTTGATGGTACCCTTCACGGAGCTCCATCACTGAATTCTCAGGACTCCCCCCCTTACCCCATGCTCTCATGTACACAGGAAGCAGCTAAGACTTGTGATGATTTATTTTTTTATCTGGGACTACCGAGTGGGGAGCCAGGAGACTAACCAACATCTTCTAACAGCAAATCTTGCATCCTTTCAATAAAAACCACTGTGCTGATTCACCATAGCAAGTCAAGTCTTCAGCAAGAAGGAAAAAAAAAAAAAAAGGGAACCTCTTTGTTAAAGATCTTAAGTAGAGCCAAAGAGAAAATCCAGTTGGTTACCAATGAGAACTCATAAAAGTGATGAAGTCTGGGCTCTTCCAAGCCAAACTGTACATAGTCACCCGCTAAACTACCCAGGAGGAAGAGCTTTTCCATGCTGGGGGAAAAGTCTGACAGTTTTAGGCTTATTAGTCAGACTGGTTCAAGTACAGTCCTATTTAAGCCAGAACCACTTGGACACGGACAATGTCTGTTGGCCTATGGACTCCAAAGAGCTGCCACTATAAAAATAAAATCAAATGGTAGGAACTGACAACTTCCCACTGTAGACCCATTTTTTTCCTCTTCCTCTCTTCTTTCCTCGTACCTGCCAATAATTTAGACTTGCTAGCGGCAGCTAGAATCATTGACCACCAGGGTTAAAGAGGTGGGAGTACTTTAAAATGAATAGCTACTTAGGAAACCATCCTATGTCCAAACTACAGGGGAGTTCCCAATGGGATGCAGAGGAAATGAATCCAACTAGTATCCATGACAATGCGGGCTTGATCCCTGGCCTCGATCACTGGGTTGGGAATATGGCACTGCTGTGAGCTGCAGTGTGGGTCACAGACACGGCTCAGATCCTGTGTGGCTGTGGCTGTGATCAGCAGCTGTAGCTCTGATTCCACCCCTAGCCTGGGAACTTCCATATGTGCAGGTGCAGCCCTAAAAAGCAAAAAGAAACACACACAAAAAAACTATAGAACAGAAGGAAATCTCTTCATTAACTCACTCACTGACCTAATAGGGGCAATGGAAAGATCTAGATACACTGAAAATAAAATTTAATCTAGATCTACCCAGACTTCTCTTAGAAACATAAGTTTAAATACAATCGACAACAGAAGAACAGACTGAGAAGATGGGTGCAAAATCGATCCCACACCATCGAGATAACTGAAAGCTCAAGGAGACGACTGAGTCATGTGACTGCAAAAGAAAAAAAGGAAAAAAAAAACCCGCTGTGAAAGCTAGGTAAGGATCTAGAAAAATGAAGGTTTGTGATCAAAACATAGCTGAAATAATGGGACCTGCTATAGGAAACCCATTTCGAGGAGGTCTTAGTCTAGAGAACAGCCCAGAAAAGAAAGCAGGGAAGAAAGCAAAGAAGGAAGGGAGAGAAAAAAAAGGAAGAGAGAAAGGAGAAAAGAGAAAAAAAAAGGGGAAAAGAGAAGAAAGCAACAAGAATCCTGTGTGGTCTAAAAACAAAGCCTAAGGAATGAGAGTTATAGCAAATGGCAATGTTTGACCTGGAAAAAGAAATAAAGGGAAAATACAGCGTGATCATCAGATACTGGAGGGTTCTCAGGCCAACCGGTGAAGGCACTGAAGATGGGACTTCAGCTCAGTATCATTGAACTTAGAGGTGCCCCCAAATGGAAACAGGCTGCTCTGGGTTTTGTTTGTTTTCTTCTTTTTACGGCCACACCTGTGGCATAAGGAAGTTCCCAGGCCAGTGGTCAAATCGGAGCTGCAGCTGTGGCCTTCACCACAGCCAAGGCAGCACCGGATCCGAGCTGTATCTGTGTCCTACACCGCAGCTTGTGGCAACACCAGAGCTGCAACCCAGTGAGTGAGGCCCGGGGTTCAACCCACATCCTCACGGACACCGTGTTGGGTTCTTAACCTGCTGAGCCACAAAGGGAATTCCAAGGCTGCTTTGTGATAGAATTCTGATCTCCAGAAGTATCTGGGGAAACAGATAGAGGCCCATAGGTCACAGAGGTCACAAAAAAGGGTTTCTTTCATTAAGAAGAAAGTGAGTTTGGAGTTTCCTGCTGGCCTAGCATTTAAGGATCTGGCGTTGTCACTGCTGTGGCTGGGGTTCGGCTCCTGGGCTAGGAACTGCTGCATGCCTCAGGCAGGGCCAACAAAAGCAAAAAAGAAAAACAAGAAGAAAGCGGGTTTGGATGACCATCAATGTCCTCCAAAGTTCAACGATAAAATCCAACCCAGACCCCAAAAGCACTGAAGATAATTCTGTCTTGAGCCCAAAGCCCCTTGTTGGCGGCATTTCTTGCTAATTACCCAAACCTCTAGATCCAATCTTCCAGTCACCCGGGATGTATGTGGCATGGGGAAATCAAGAAAGGGCTTCGTGTTAGTCCCTAGACTGCCCCTGTCTGTTTTGTTCCAGTCTGGTGACGGCTTTGCTGGGAGGTGGTGAGAGAGAGCACAGCGAGCAAGCACAGAAGCACAACAGAGGGTGATGCAACGTGCAAGCTGACATTCCCGGACACACCCACCTGCCTGCCCCTGTGCATCTGGCCAAGTTCATTTCAGGCTTGCCGGTCCTTAACAAAACCAGAGGCAGCTCCCGCCAAGGCCACACTGACGCTGAAAACATTGTGGGAGATCTTGGCAGTGCCCCAGAGCAGGGTAAGCAACCATTAAATTATAATAATAGAGGATATCATCTATCAAGCTACTATGGTGCCAGGTTCTGTGCCTACATGATCTATAACTATTCCTGTCAAATGAATAAAGAAGGTGCCGGACCAATATTAAAATGAGGGCACAAAAGCCCAGAGGCTAAGTGGCCTGTCCAACCAAAGCCAGGCCACTGGTTAGAGAAGAAGACTAGGAACCCAGGTGTATCTGGCTCCAAGGTCACGGAACTGTCCTTACAACCTGCCATCCTACCTCTTGTGGCTCCTTCAAGTCCTTAGACTTGCATCTAGAAAGAAGCAGGCATTTTATAAACATAAATGAAGACACATGGACCAAAACCAACATGCCCACAGCAAATGGCGCTGCAGACCCCGTCCAACACCCCGGGGGCAAACACCGGCCCTCTCCCGTTTTATGAGGTCTGAGGTCTTGAAAAGACACACACGCAACTCCACCACAGGCTTCCACCCCCCAAGAGTCAGTGCGTAAATGGCAGAGTGGGTCGTATGCCAAGAAGTTGGAGTTGGTTTATTTCAGTCTCAGTGTTAAGACAGCCAGCACCAGGTTGAGGCTGGAACTGCTCCTTCTAATTAAAACTTTATTTTCAAACACATGTCACAGTTTCAACATGGTGAGACTCGTGTCTTGCTTGGTAGATGTCTCCGAGTAGAAGCAGCTGCTCTGTGACAGCCTCTTCCATTCACTCGGGGACAACCAGGGAGCCCCAGGGGCACAGATGCATGGTGACACCCAGGACCCTGCCAGCACTCAAGAGACGGGCAAAGGGAGTTCCCGTCGTGGCTCAGTGGTTAACGAATCCGACTACGAACGATGAGGTTGCGGGTTCGATCCCTGGCCTCGCTCAGTGGGTTAAGGATCCGGCGTTGCTGTGAGCTGTGGTGTAGGTCGCAGATACGGCTCGGATCCCGCGTTGCTGTGGCTGTGGTGAAGGCCGGTGGCTACAGCTCCTGTTACACCCCTAGCCTGGGAACCTCCATATGCTGCGGGTGCGGCTCTAGATAAGACAAAAACACACACACAAAAAAAAGACAGAGACGGGCAAAATCTAGAGGGGAGGGGCGACTGTAAACTGAGTCAATACTGTGGGAGGGAATCTGTATGTCTTGTAGAGAAGCAGCCTGAGAAATCTGCACGGAGAACCAGAGACGATGTCCCTTGTCCCCAGCAGGTGGGAAAGCGGAGTCCAGCTCGGAACCTGGTTCCCAAGCAGAACCTGGGCAGCCTGGGAAAACAGGGGGGAGGCAGGAGGTTACAGACCCGGGATCGGTGCTGAGAACCGAGTCTGAAAACCCCTTAAGCATGCTGTACCCCAACCTCCAGTCACTCATCATCGCCCCCCGCCGCCCCGGGACTCCAACAGGAGGCCGCCAAGCTGGGGACTGTGTCTGCTGCAGTTTCTGCCCCATCTAAGGCCACGTACCCAACAGGTAAGAGCCTGATACTGCCAGACTTCAATACCTGCTTACTGAATTAACACCTTGGAGCAGGCACTGTGACCTCCAAACCCGGCTGCCTCTGAACAAGGACTTTCCTGCCCTACATAGCAGCTCTCCTTTTTAATTTTTTGAATTTATTTTTGGCCACACCTGCGTTTTGTTTGTTTGCCTTCTGTTGTTTTAGGGCCACACCTGCGGCATGTGGAGGTTCCCAGGCTAGGGGTCTAATCGGAGCTACAGCTGCCAGCCTACACCACAGCCACAGCAAGGCGGGATCCGAGCCGCGTCTGTGACCTACACCACAGCTCACGGCAACGCTGGATCCTTAACCCACTGAGCGAGGCCAGGGATCAAACCCGCAACCTCATGGTTCCTAGACGGATTCGTTTCCTCTGCGTCACGACGGGAACTCCCACAAATTCTTTTTTTTTCTGTTCCTCTCCTTGATTTTCACATTGATTAAGAAGAGCTGCTCTTAGGCAGTTCCCGTCATGGCGCAGCAGAAACGAATCTGACCAGGAACCATGAGGTTGCAGGTTCGATCCCTGGCCTCACTTGGTGGGTTAAGGATCCAGTGTTGCCATGAACTAGGGTGTAGGTCACAGACTCTGCTCAGATCTGGCGTTGCTGTAGCTGTGGTGTAGGCCCACAACAAGAGCTCCGATTAGACCCCTAGCCTGGGAACCTCCATATGCTGCGGGTGGGGCCCTAAAAAAAAAAAAAAAGAGCTGCTGGAAAAAGATTAGCGTTGTCACTGCTGTGGCTCAGGTTCAGTCCCTGGCCCAGGAACTTCCGCATGCCAATTATGTGGCAAAAAAAAAAAAAAAAGAATCTTCTTAATAATAAGCACATGGACATCTGAAATGGTGAGAAAATTGACTAAGAGATCAGTCTAAGCTGCATGGTTTCGTGGGGAAAAGCATGGAGCTTAGTTGCCTGGGCTTGAATCCCAGCTCTAAAACGCAGGTGTGGGAGTTCACGTCATGGCACAGCGGAAATGAATCCGACTAGGTACCATGAGGTTGCGGGTTCAATCCCTGGCCTCGCTCAGTGGGTTATGGATCCGGCGTTGCTGTGAGCTGTGGCATAGGTCGCAGACGTGCCTCGGATCTAGGACTGCTGTGGCTGTGGTGTAGGCCAGTAGGTACAGCTCTGATTTGACCCCTAGTCTGGAAACCTCCATATGCTGCGGGTGCGGCCCTAAAAAGACAAAAAGACAAAGAAAGAAAAGGAAAGAATTTGTGGATGTCTGGATGAGCAGAAATCTCTGTTTCAGATCCTTGATCCACCACTTTCTTTGTGGTTTAAGGCCCAAGATCTGCTCAAGGCCCAGCTATCAATCAGACCCCGAAGCCCACAGCACTGTGTGTCCTGAAAATTCAGATTCCCACTCACCCAGGATGAGCACCCTGGGTTGAGGACCCTGATCCCGCCATGTCATCCTCATGATCCAAGGCCTTTTCAGGTACAGCCAGGTCAAGGGCTAGAAAATGAGACCCCATTCCTTTGCCACGTCCAGTGGCCTAGGAGCAGAGCTTGCAGGTAACACTGCTTTGACCACATAAAGAAGAGACCAGGAGTTCCCAGTGTGGCTTAGCGGTAATGAACCTGACTAATATCCATGAGGATGCGGGTTCGATCCCTGGCCTCGTTCAGAGGGTTAAGGATCTGGCGTTGCCATGAGCTGAGGTGTAGGTCACAGACGCGGCTCAGATCCGGCATGGCTTTGTCTGTGGCGTAGGCCAGCAGCTGCAGCTCTGATTCAACCCCTAGCCTGGGAACTTCCATGTGCGCCATGAAGGCCTCCCTGGGGTAATAAAGCCACAGAGGAAGAGAGAATCGAGGGCACGTCTAGGGCACCACTGCCTTTCCATCCTTCACTCCCTAGTGTGCAATTCCACCTGGTCCTGGGAACGCAGCCCCATATGGTCCTCAGACCGGGTCATTCTTTTTTTTTTTCTTTTTTTAAGTTTTACTGAAGTATAGTTGATACGCAATGTTGTGATAATTTCTGCTGTGCAACAAAGTGATCAGTTACACGTACATACATATCCACTCTTTTTCTGATTCTTTTCCCACATAGGTTATCTCAGACTATTGAGTAGAGGTCCCTGTTATAGCAGGTCCCTGTGAAGCATCCATTCCACATACAACAGCGTGCATATGGGGACTGGGCCATTCTTATCCTTCCATCATTTGCGGTAGAGACCACACAGAGATTCAGATACCAGGAGGCTGAGCTGTTGGGGGAATGTTTTGTCACTGAGGCATTTTCTAGGAGTCTATAAAATTCAGATGGTAATCTTCAGACAAAGCAGTAGAAGAGTTTCAGATCATGTTGCCTGAGAGTGTGGAAATGCAAGGCAGAGAGAAGCCAAAAAGCCAACTCTGTAATTACAAGTCAAAATTTAGATCTCAAGATGTGATGAAAAGGGAATCCGCATACACCGTTCGTAAGAATGTAAATGGGGAGCTCCCGTCGTGGCTCAGTGGTTAACGAATCCAACTAACATCCATGAGGACGCAGGTTCGATCCCTGGCCTCTCCTCGCTCAGGGTTAAGGATCTGGTGTTGCCGTGAGCTGTGGTGTAGGTCGCAGACGCGACTCAGATCCTGCGTTGCTGTGGCTGTGGCATAGGTTACAGCTCCGATTTGGACCCTGGCTTGGGAACCTCCATATGCTGCCGCCAGTGTGGCCCAAAAAGACAAAAAAAAAAAAAGTAAATGGGTGTAGCCACTGTGGAAAACAGTATGGAGATTCCTCAAAAAACTAAAAATAGAACTAACATAGGACCCAGCAATTCCACTCCTGGGTATACATCTGAAAAAAATAAAAGCACTAATTCAAAAAGATGCATGCCCCCTAATGTTCACAGGAGCGTCATTTATAATTGCCAAGATATGGAAACAACCTAAGTACCATCAACAGATGAACAGATAAAAAAGACGTGTGGTGTGTATATGTGTAAACAAAAACACACGCATACACACACACACACTCACACCATGGAATATTACTCAGCCATAAAAAAGAACGAAATAATGCCATTTGCAGCAACATGGATAGATTTGGAGGGTATTACGTTAGTAAAATAAGTCAGGCAGAGAAAGACAAATACCGATCGATATCATTTAAATGTGAAACCTAAAAAAACACAACAAACAGTGAATATAACCAGAAAGAAGCAGAGGCAGAGATATAGAGAACAAACTAGCGGTTACCAGTGAGGAGCGAGAGGCAATGAAGGGGTGAGGAAGGAGATACAAACTCTTGGGTGTACAATAGGCTCAAGGATGTATTTTATTGTTCAACAAGGGGAATATAGCTGATATTCTGTAACAGCTGCAAATGGAAATTAATTAATTAATTAAAGACAGAATATACCTAAAAAAAATTTAGACATCAAACCTTAAATTTTTTTTCTTTGCTTTTTAGAGCCACACCCGCGGCATATGGAGGTTCCCAGGCTAGGGGTCGAAGGGGAGCTGCAGCTGCCAGCCTACGCCACAGCCACAGCAACAAAGGATCCGAGCTGCATCTGCAACCTACACCGTAGCTCACGGCAACGCCAGATCCCTAACCGAATGAGCGAGGCCAGGGATCAAACCTGCAACCTCATGGTTCCTAGTCGGATTCGTTTCCACTGAGCCACGATGGGAACTCCAGTGTGACACTTCTTTCTAGACATAATGCTATAGCACACTTAAGAGACTACACTATAGCATAAAGATAACTTTTACATGCGCTGGGAAACAAAAGCATTCAAGCGACTCACTTTAGTGCAATATTTGCTTTACCATGGTGATCTGGAACCGAAGCCGCAATATCACCAAGGTCTACCTGGGCAGTGCCCACCTCCCCAAAGACAGCCTGCACTCTACCTAGTACATATTCTGCATATCTGGTGTTCCAGGGCCATAGCACAGAGTCCAGAATTCAACACCAGTTACTGATGGCTAACCACGGGCCAGATACAGATCTAAGTCCACTCAGTCCTCCAAACACTCCTGAGGGGTAGAGGCGCCTATCATACCCATTTCGCAGATGAGGAAACAGAGGCAGAGAGAGGGTAAGTCCCCCACGCAAGGTCACAAAGCTGGTGAGTACGAATCACAGCCCACTCTGAAGCCAATTCCCTAAGCTCTGTGTGGCGGCCTAAACAGACCCAGGTTCTGGCTGCTCTAATGCTGATTCCAAGGGACCGTCCTCATCAGCATCATCTCTCTGGTCCCCTGCGAGTTCGGCAGGAACTGCGTGTCGAGGAGTGGACCTCGGCAGCGCACTCCACCGCTGGACCATCCACGTTTCAAAAACGATGCTCACCGCCCTCTCCCCGCGGATTCTGAACAGCACGCCGAGAGGCGCCATACCATGTGTTTTCAAGGGAACTGGGGGTCTCCTGGCCATGCGGACTGGGACACCAACCATTCTCCACTCTGGGTCATTCTGGGAAAAAAATGAAAACGCCTGTCTTCAGCCAGCTGGTCGGTGGCCTTGGAAAACTCCCTACTGCCCCCTAGAGGCCAGCGGTGACACCACCATCCGGCCACTAAGTCCAAGGAAAACCACAGGCAGGTGGAAAGACCTTCTTCAGGGTCAGGATAAGAGGGGTCAAAGGAGCATTCTCGGCGAGATTTATTGAGTACTTCATTGACATTTGACAAATACTCTGCATCCTGACCGCTGCCCGGGGCTCAGCGGCAGGTTGGAACCAGGAAGCATTATAGCTGACTGCTCCTCGTGATGGAGCTCAATGGTCTGGCCAGGCGGACGGTGGAGAAGAGAATGACCTTGGCTGCCCTTCCTCACGGGGAGCCCAAGGACCACGAGAGCCCTGTGGTCTCTGATTTACAGGCGTCTTGGAGAAGCAGCACTATGTGCAAAGCTGCCTTGCCCACAGCCTGAGACGAAACAGGAGTCACCTCGCTGCTCGGAGACCTTCTTGCTGTGTGGCCCCTTCGCCCGATGATTCACTGGGGCCACAGGCGTCTCAGTCTGGAGGCAAGAAGGGACAAGCTGTGGCCCTGGCCCTGACGTGGTTGACAGCCAGGGGCAGGTCTTTCCTTTGATTCTAAGGCACCTAAAGCCTGCAGCCTCAACCCTTTGAACCAAGTGCATGACAGATCTTCAGAGACTGGGAAGCAGGAGGGCAAAGCCTGTGCTTGACTTGCACAGGTGCACATCTCGGCCACCCATCAGTTCTGTTCCGGGTGGCCACAGGCGGCCCCAAGCCATAAATTCTGAGTAGTCAGCCCCAGGGCTCTCAATCCAAGGCAACTGTGACAATATCTGGAGTTGGGGGAAGGATGCTCCGGCCCCCAGTGGGAAGAGCCTTGCAAGGCATGGGGCGGCCCCATCACAGTGAAGACACATCCAGCCTGAAAGGTCAACAAGCCTGAGTAATCCCGGCTCTAAGTTCCCCAGGACATCCTACTTTTTGGCCAGAAGCTGGGGTTTACAGCCCTAGCTCACAGTTCCAGGGGTTAGGGAGTCGTGGAAAGGTATGATGGCATTTGGTCACCGAGATAAAAGGGAGCATCAGCCAGGAGACATTACTGCCGGCATGGGACTTGAGCACTCCATGGAGATCTTGACAGTGAGTCTTCAAACAACCTGCATCCCCTTCCGCCAACTAGGAAACTGAGCTACACAGAGTTCACACACTGCGTAGAGGAAGACTCAAAGCCAATCAGCCCAACCCCAAACCATATATTAACCGGGGGAGGGGATATAAAATTATATCCATATGCTGCATGATTTGCTTTCTGTGCTGACCCCCAAAAAAAAAACAGAAAAGGGGCAAGAAAGAAAGCGAGGAAGATGGAATGTATGAGGAAAAGACTAAAATGCTAAGAGTACCTATTCAGAAGTGATGGAATTTGGGCAACTTTTGTTTTCTTCCCTGTCCCTTCCTGTACTTCTACATTCTCCCCAACAAAAATGCCTCTTATGGGCAGAAAAGAAACAGTAAACGAAACAAAACTTCTGTCCAAACATACATGTCAAGACTGTTGGTGACACCAGGTATGTATCCATCTATAGGGTTATAATAACTGTGCTGCACCATGGGTCACCCGGGCCATCACAGCTTTGATGACAGCCAGCACTGGGGAGCCACCCCCTAGAGGCCATGCACACAGCACACCTGCAAAGGATCTGCTTCTGAGTAAAGATGCTGCCCTGAGTCTGAGACAGCTTGTCAGCTCCTCATCCATCTCACAGCGGAAAGCGCCCCAAGAGGGAGAGCCGGGGGCTGCAAGGTCAAACCTCCCCCCCGCCACGCCTGACTATTTCCACGCTCCAAATGCTCAAAGATGGTTCCTAAAAAATCAGGTTTCCAGATCATTAAAATTTCCTTCTGACAGTTTTATGAACCAGTAGGAGCTAAAGAAAAAGAAGACTTTTTTACATAGAACCTCATATGAAAGTTTGCGGAGGGGGAGGGAAGAATTCTAAGGGACACCGAAAGTTTGCTTTTCCAATTTTTCTCCCATAGACTTTATATCTGCATTATTTTAAAGTCTCTTTCCACCACTCATAAAAACAAAACAAAGAGTTCCCGTAGTGGCTCAGTGGTTAACGAATCCGAATAGGAACCATGAGGTTGAGGGTTCAGTCCCTGGCCTCGCTCAGTGGGTTAAGGATCCGGCATTGCCCTGAGCTGTGGTGTAGGCTGCAGATGCAGCTCAGATCCCGCATTGCTGTGGCTGTGGTGTAGGCCGGCAGCTATAGCTCCAATTGGACCCCTAGCCTGGGAACCTCCATATGCCGCGGGTGTGGCCCTAGAAAAGGCAAAAAGACAAAAACAAAGTAAAACTGTTATCCTTCCTATTAATTAAAAAAAAAAAAAAGGCTGGTTGTTCTCCCCCTCTCACCATGACGTAGGGTCATTGTGAGGTCATGGTTTGATAGTCATGAAAAATTCTTGCAAATAGCCTAGGAAGATCACACCCAATGCAGCAAATCAAAATATCCAAATGTCACCACTGGGTAAGGCAAGGAATAACATAATTGTGTAAGGCCATCATCAGGCCTAGATCTATCTTTAAAAATTAATAATAATACATCAATAGCTGTCAATCCAAGAGCCACCCGCTTGGTGCCTCCCTCCTTGCCAAGAAAACACTGTTCAGGTTCAAGTTCTCAGGCCACAATGGACTGGAGAACAGCCCTCCTTCCCCCAATATCCTGAATTAGGCCTGATATGAACCAATCAGGAGCAGCCTACTCCTCCCAGCCTGTCTGTGATTGGGTTAAAGCCAGACATGTGACCTGGCTCTAGCCAATGGAACAAAAGGAGATGTCAGCTAAGGGCCTGGGAAGAGTTTTCATCACTTATTAAAAAAGGAAACTGGAGGAAAGACCTGTTATTTTTTTACCAAGAACTGTTGCCAGTACTTGCAGTGTTGCAACTCCAAGTGCCATCATTGCCACTGTATAGAAAATAAGCCCAGGATCAAGCAAATCCCCTGAGGATAGACGAGCAGGAAAATGGAACCAAAAGGCTCAATTATGATGTGATGGCTGAGTTGTTGAATTAAACTTGGAACCATTATGTAAGACACCAACCCCAATTTTGTTTTAAGGTACATTTTTTTTTTCCTCATTCTTTTATGTCCACGCCCAGGCATATAGAAGTTCCTGGGCCAGAGACGGAGTCCAAGCTTCAGCTGGGACCTGCACTGCAACTGTGGCAACAGCAGAGCCTCTATCTCACTGAGCAGGGCCAGGGATCGAACTGGCGCCTCCACAGCAACCCAAGCCATGGCAGTCAGATTCTTAAACCACTGAACCACAGTGGGAAATCCTTTTAAAATACTTTCAGTTGGACCTTTTGTTTCTAGCAATCAAAAACAATTAAGGCCCACTCGAAGTCCAAGACCCCACCAACTCCTTAACACTGAAAGAGAATGTTTCAGACCATAGGCATCAGATTCCCAGCAAGGCAGTGAGAAAACAGGGAGCCAGAACCTTCCTAATGACTTCCTGTCAATTACCAATCTGTTTCCCGACTCCACCTCCTCTGTGCCCTGACTGTAGCTCTCTGCAGCTGAAGGTTAAGCAGCCGATATCCTTGAAGACATATTCAAGAGGGAGGAAGTGGGTGCCCCAGGGTCACGTGAGAAGGGCAATGAAAGCCAGAATTCAAAAGATCTTACATATTTATCTCTTCTGCTTTAGCAATTCATAGACTACCAGCTGCTAAAAGTCCTCTCAGAACTTAGACCTTCAATAAACAGATTAATGAATCTATACAGTTTGGGGAAAGGAAAACTTGCAAGGCAATTTTTCCAGGAATGAAGGTTGATAAAAGGCACAAGCAGTAGATAATAGTATATAAATGATCTTGTTAAAGATATGAATTTCATGTAAAGCTTTCTAGCCTCCGAAAACAGACATATAACAAATAACACCATCTGACTTGACATAAGATCTCTTTTGTATCTGCCTGCAGACGTATTCTTCAAGAATCAATTTCCTGAGACTACCTAGACATTAAAAATAAGCAATTACTTTAAAACATATAAATGAAATGCCAAATAAAAAAAAAATCCATGTACCACATCACATATATACCGATTCAAAAAAAAAAGTGTACAGGTGCTCAGTGAGAAAAGAAGTGAATTCTGGTAGATAAAGTGTGCTTTAATGAAGTTGCTTTTTTGAATGATATTAAGTAGATAGTCAATGTGTGCTTTTTTTGATGCAGTTGTTTACATTATTAATGAATACATGGATATCCCCAGATATTCCCAGCAGATGCAACTGTCAATTTACCAACACTACTCGGTGACCTTCTTCCTTTCGTTCAGCTCAATCCTGCATTTTTTTTGTCTTTTTGCCTTATCTAGAGCCGCACCCGTGGAATATGGAGGTTCCCAGGCTAGGGGTCTAATCAGAGCTGCAGCTGCCACAGCCACAGCAACGCGGGATCCGAGCTGCGCCTGCAACCTACACCACAGCTCACGGCAACGCCGGATCCTTAACCCACTGAGCGAGGCCAGGGATCGAACCTGCAACCTCGTGGTTCCTAGTCGGATTCGTTAACCACTGAGCCACGATGGGAACTCTAGCTCCACACCCATTTGTTAAACTCAACTGGACTTCCTGTTGCTAGGGACCGGGCGGGTTTAATTTTTTTCTGTCCTTTTGACAGGTTCCTCAAGCGCATTAGGCACTAAACAGTGACGTAAAGTTTCCCCAGGATGCTCCTGCTTCCATCTTCTGCTACAAGTGATGCGGTCCAAGAAGCAGACAAAGCATCAAAGATCAAGAGGAACAGTCTTCCCATCCTCACGCCCCCCCCCCCCAAAAGATACTCTTTGTCCCAAAGCAAGCACGAGAACAGCACAGTTGTCCCTCTGTATCCACACAGGATTGTTTCTAGGAATCCTTCCAAGATTCCTGCAACTTTTTTGAAGTAATATCAAAACAAACAGGTGTGACACATTAAGAAGATCGTTAAAAGCCACTCTTGGAATTCCCGCTGTGGCTCAGAGGTAACAAACCCCGGCTAGTATCCATGAGGCCTCAGGTTCGATCCCTGGCCTCACTCAGCAGGTTAAAGGATCCGGTGTTGCCGTGAGCTATGGGGTAGGTCGCAGACGTGGCTCAGATCTGACGTTGGTGCAGCTGTGGTGTAGGCCGGGGGCTACGGCTCCGATTCGACCCCTAACCTGGGGACCTCCATATACCTCGAGTGTGGCCCTAAAAAAGACAAAAAAAATAAAAGAGATCCACTGTTATGTGAGAAAAATAAAAGATCGAAAAGGAGATATATGGAATGTTATCATTTGCGTAAAAGGTAAAGAGGAAAGGGGGTAGAAAAAACAAATATATAGACCCATAGACATGTGTACAGACACACGTGTCTAGATGTCATTATTTCTACATATCTACAATGACACATAACAAACTGGAGACATTTGTAGCTTCTCTGTGGCGGGAACTGGGTGGTTGGGGGACAGAAGTGGAAGGGAAATTTTCATTATAAACAGTCATCTTTTTTTGATTTTGAACTATGTGAGCCTATTGCCTATTCAAATATAGAAACAAAATAAAATTAGCTTTAAAAAAAATGTTCAAGGAAAATAATAGTGCAAGCATATGGTTTGGGGTAGCTCAGACCAGAGAAACAGAGAAAACGGAATTAAAGCCACCTGGCAGGGTGCTGCCCAGATGTGACCCCACGGCGCTGTGTTTGCAGAGCCGCCTGTTTAAAAATGGCTCGTTCCAGACACGCAAAGCTGGGGGCCTGGAAAGTACGTGCGATCCGACTGCAGCCTAAATTGGATAGAAATTTCCCCTCAAATAAACTACGTAATTTATTTCCAAGAGATGATTCCCCGTAGCCCCGTTCTCTGTGTTGATAATTGCTTCTTCTAAGACTTAATCATGGGACACGCAGTCCGTCTGTCCCGCACCTGACCGCCACAGTGTGCAAAGCCCTGGTTAAGCCGCTGGAAAGCCATCCCTCAGTGGGACATGACTAAATACAAACAGCAGCCAACTGCCTTCATCAGCAGCTGCCAGACCTTGGAGATCCTGCCGATAAGCCACTCAGCGGTTGGGTCACTGCAGGAAAAGGCATTCTCAAACCTATACAATATTTTTAAGACTTTTCCAAGACGCTCATAGAGCATTTCAGTGTCTCGGCAATTCGGAATGAAGAAACGGATCTTCTTCCCTGTCCAGACTCACCCTCTGCTAAATGTCACGGGGATTGAGCAAGGTCTCGGATGACAATAGGGAGATGAGGAGATACCAAGCCTGCGGAAGCCACAGTGAGAAGGCGGCGTCCCTGTACACAGAAAAGGGGAGATGATGCACAGTGCTCACCTGACTTTCTGGTTGTCAGCACACCAGACAGGGGACCCCACGGCACCTCCTGCTCCCTTAAGGAAACCCATGGCTGCTCTCAGGGTCAAGGTCGCAGCTCCATTACTTGGTCTCTAGTGCTGTGGGGGGACTGGGTGGGCACCTCCGTGTGTATGTCTGTGCCTGAAACCGCCACATGAACTGTAATCAGAAATTTCATTGAGGTGGCTACCACCAGATTGGATTAAGATGGCGGAATAGAAGGACTGGAGCTAAACTTCTCTCCCGAAAAACAGCAAAACTACAAACAAATGCCGAGCAGCCTTCAACCAAATGGACTGTAAACTTCCAAAAAAGATACTCTGCTCCAGAAGACAAAGAGGAGACCACATCAAGAGGTAGGAGGGGCGATTACGCGATAGAAGCAACCCCATACCTCCCGGGTGGGAAGCCCCACAGACTGGAAAGTAACTGCA
>PVHT020000170.1:827443-840066 GCA_004024745.2 Catagonus wagneri
ACTGTGGGTTTGGGACACAAAATCTATCATATTGACTTATGATCTTTGTACACCTATAACTGAAATAAAATTCATTGTTAATATGAAAAAAAATAAATAAAAAATAAAAAATAAAAAAAAGAAATTTCATTGAGGAGTTCCCGTCATGGCCCAGTGATCATGAACCCGACTAGTGTCTATAAGGATGTCAGTTCAATCCCTGGCCTCGCTCAGTGGGTTAAAGGATCTGGCATTGCCATGAGCTATGGTGTAGGTTACAGATGCGGCTCAGATCTGGCGTTACTACGGCTGTGGTGTAGGCTGGCAGCTGAAGCTCCCATTCGACCCCTAGCCTGGGAACGTCCATATGCTTTGGGTACAGCCCTAAAAAGGAAAAAAAAAAAAGAAAGAAAGAAAGCAGGACATGAGTGGAGTAAAAGAGGATTCTTCTAATGGACAAAGGAACCCCTGGTATAGTGGATGGAGATGAATATCAATGACAAATTAATAAGAATGCACTCAGCCCATCTGCCTAGAGTACCACTCCAGGGCCCTAAGAAGGTACGTCCACATATGAGTGGCATCCTTGAACAAAGACAGGTGGCCACAGAGAAGAAGGAAGGGCACAACACATGAAAAGTGCATCTGGACATCAGAAACCTGGATTCCAGCCCAACGCTCACTGACAGGCTGGATATGTATGATTGGGCTAGTTATCCTCTGAGACTCAGTTTCCTCCTCGATAAAGTGGGAAAAAAAAAAAGCAAAAAACAGCTACCTTCAGAACTGTCCTAACAATGATATTACGTTAGCAGGTGAAACCGAAAGTACCTAACACAGTGCCTGCCATGCAGCAGACCCTTAGCCGGCAAAGCTTTCCTCCTTCGTCTGCTTACATCAGACTCAACATATAAAGCCTCGGTTATGGATTGAACGTGCCAAACAGATGAGCTGGAGCCAGAGGTTGGATGTGTGCACCTATAAAGCCAGAAACGCCAAACACCACCAGCAACCACCAGAAGCTGGGAAGACGCATGATACAGACTGTTCCAAAGAGCCTCCAGAGAGAACCGATCCAACTGACACCTCCACTTTGGAATTCTAGCCTCCAGGCTACGAGAGAGTAAACGCTGCTTTAAGTCACCTACTTGTTACAGCAGCTCTAGGAAACGAATACATCCTCCTCCCTCTTTTAAGGAAAAATGAAATTCCTGACGTGCCTGAGGAAGTAGGACACTTTGACAAATATAAATAACAAATAACACCCCAGGAAAGGTGAGCTTCAATAATAAATCTTGGCAAGAGAAGAAGAAACATGAGAAGTACATAAGTGTCTTGTGGTTCTTTTTCTTCAAGGCTTCCTCTTCCTCCCTGTCCCCTCCCTACTGGTAGCAGCCACCACTGGGTGTTCTTTATTCTTCAGAGAGGGATGAAGACACAGCTAAAAATGACCTTCTTCTGGGAGTTTCCCCTGTGGCGCAGTGGTAACAAGCCCAACTAGTATCCAGGAGTATTTGGGTTCCTCACTCAGTGGGTTAAAGATCCAATGGTGCCATGAGCTGTGGTGTAGGCAGCAGACACGGCTCGGATCTGGTGTTGCTGTGGCGTAGGCTGGCAGCTACAGCTTCGATTTTACCCCTAGCCTGGGAACATTCACATGTCTTGGGCTTAGACCTAAAAAACAAAAACAAAAACAAAACAAAACAAAAACTTCTTTTGCTGAAATATTTATTTTTTTTATTATTGATTTATACTGTTCTGTCAATTTCTGCTGTATAGCAAAGTGACCCAGTCATACATAAATACACAAAGAATGATACAGCCCAGAAGGTCCAGAGCATGACCCTGACTACCGCAGAGGTAGGTTCACACCCCACACATTTTTCACCTCCCTGGAAGCCCTGAAACATGCCCCCTCAGTAAGACTTATAGCCACATCTTGTTGGGGAGGGGGGGCTGGACCTTCTTTAATATAATCTGCTGGCAGCCAATCATGGGTCGATTAGAATAGAAAGAAGACAAAGAGTCGGATCAAAGCAGAAACTCTCTTTCTACATGTCTGTGTAGCTAGAGGGAACAGAATCCAATCAATGTTGCCCAAGCCCAACCCCTTCCTCTGGTCTTCCATCTCCACCTGTGCCATGGTCTGACTGGTGGTGTCTCCTCAAAATTCACGTTAAAATACTAATGTCTTGGGTAGAGTTCCCACTATGTCACAACAGGATCGGTGGTGTCTCTGCAGTGCCAGGACACAGGATCGATACCCGGCCCAGCACAGTGGGTTAAAGGATCTGGTAGAGGTCGCAACTGCAGCTGGGATCTGATCCCTGGCCCAAGAACTCCATACGCTGCAGGGTGGCCAAAAAAGAAAGAAAAGAAAAGAATTCTAATGTCCACGGTGATGGGACTAGGATGTGGGGCCTCTGACAGGTGCTTAGATCATGAGGATGGAGCTCTCATGAATGGGGTTAGTGCCCTTATAAGTGAGACCCCATAGGCTCCTCCATGTAAAGATACAGTGGGACGTTGGTGTCTGCAGCCCAGAAGAGCCCCACCAGAACCCGACCATGCTGGTATCCTAAACTTCCAACCTCCAGAACTGTAAGAAATAAATTTCTGTTGTTCTGAAGCCATCCAGGTATTTTGTTACAGCAGCACCAATGGACAAAGACAACCTGCAATTCCATCAACACACAATGGTACTCTTGCTGAAATCCATAAAATCCAATAAGTGCTTTGAACCCAGTAACAAAGAAGCCATTTGTTTGGAAATGTAGATCCAACAAGCTGCATGCATGGTTATCAGTAATCTGATAAAATTAAACTGGAATGAGACTGAGAGTGGGCACAGCTTTGGCCATTGTTTTTATCCTTCGCCCTTTCCCGTTCCACCAGATTTTCCAGCTTTCCCTAGCTGTTTTGAGGGTTCAGGGGAAATCTCCAGGGTCAAGGAATGTAACTGCAGAATTAATGACTCAATAGTGCCAATTCTCATACGGTCAGCAACCAGTCCACCAGGGTGCCCCTCTCTTAGAGAACAGTGAAGGAAGAAATACCAGACAGGACACTCTGGGACCCACAATCCCTGCCAGGAAGCAGTAAAAAGGCACAGTTTTTTACTTTTTTATTTTATGGCCACACCTGCAGCATATGGAAGTTTCCAGGTCAGGGACTGAATCTGAGCTGCAGCTACAACCTACGCAGCACCTGCAGCAATGCCGGGCCCTTCAACCAGGGATGGAATAAGCACCTGCACGGTGACCCAAGGCGCTGCAGTCGGATTCTGAACCCAGTGTGTCACAGTGGGAACTCCAAGAGGGCACTGATTTCCCCCACCAGCACCACCCAAATCCGGGGCAGCACCAAGCTCTAGGGCAAAGAACTAAGGGTAGGATTCCCACTAGAGAAAGAGGAAAGTGGGATGCTGAGATGATGGATCAGGTGCGAGGAATTTCAATTCAGGAAGCCGTCTTAAGATAGTTTTTGGCCAGAACATCTGATTTCCTGGCTCACCCTGGAGAGCACCCTCTAATGCATTGCATATTTTCCCTTTACAGTCAGATCTTAATTATTCAAGGACTGCTAATCCTGGTGGCAGAGATCTCCAGCTCTGACTGCCTGCCATTTTTCCAATGGGGTGCATCTTCACCTGAGGGAGGGCAAAAGAAGCTTCAGGAAAGGAATCAGTCAAGCAAGGAATCCTCACAGTCAAACCCCTTAGCTGGGTCAGGATGAAGAACCTGCCTTGGCAGGAACTGATTCCAAAACTAGGGAGCAAAATTGTAAAAGAAGAGGAAAAGAAAGATCTCAGAGAGGCAAGTCCAGGAATCTTACAATCGGTGTATTATTTCATTGTTGGAGGTCATCTGGGATCTTGACTTGGTTTATAGAAAAAGAAAACCGGGAGTTCCCTGCTGGCCTAGTGGTTAAGGAGCACTGCTGGAGCTCACATTGGATCCGATGCCTGGGGATTTCTGCAACCAAAAGAAAAGAAATGAAAACTGGCTCTGAGAAGGACCCCGAAATTGAAAAATGAGGCGTTCCCATCGTGGCTCAGTGTCGTAACAAACCAAACTAGTATCCATGAGGATGCGGTTTGATCCCTGGCCACGCTCAGTGGGTTAAGGATCCGGTGTTGTGGCTGTAGCATCTCCGATTCAACCCCTAGCCTGGGAACTTCCATATGCCGCAGGTGCAGCCCTAAAAAGCAAAATAAATAAAAATTAAAAAAAAAATCACAAAAATGATTCCTGTTAATGGATTGATCAGGCCTTCTGTCCCCAGCAGGGTACTCTGTACACTGCTCCACCAGTATCATGAACTCACAGGTATGGTAGGAGATCTGCTCACAACACAGGACCAAACCCACGCAAAGTGACTCTTTAAAAGACAGAATGAACATATCAAAAAGTTTTGGAGTTCCCATTATGGCTCAGTGGTTAACGAATCCGACTAGGAACCATGAGATTGTGGGTTCGATCCCTGGCCTTGCTCAGTGGGTTAAGGATCCGGCGTTGCCGTGAGCTGTGGTGTAGGTCGCAGACGCGGCTCGGCTCCCGCGTTGCTGTGGCTGTGGCGAAGGCCGGCGGCTACAACTCCTGTTAGACCCCTAGCCTGGGAACCTCTATATGCCGCGGGTGCAGCCCTAGATAAGGCAAAAAGGCAAAAAAAAAGTTTTGCTAGCTGTGGTCCACTCTGAGCACCAGAGTCGGGTCCTGATGGCATGCGTTCTGGGAGGGAAGCAATGAGGTCAATTACACTGCCAAGTCTAACGCTCAGCTCTGAAAGATGAGACGTACAAAATTTAAAAAGAAAGGTGGGACACACCGAATTCCCAGCTTCCCCCCAGAGACAGCCCTTGTTTCCGATGCTCACATCACAAGGGCTGCCCTCGCCCCATTGGTCTACATCAGGTCTGTCTAGCTGAGTCTGGATAAGTATGAACATACTCTCTGGACGAGCAACGCCACACATCACCCTAAAAGGACCGATCCTGGGGCTGTTCCCACCGTGGCTCAGCGGTAAAGAATCTGACTAGTATCCATGAGGATGTGGGTTCGATCCCTGGCCTCGATCAGTGGGTTAAGGATCCAGCATTGCCAAGAGCTGTGGTGTACGTCGCAGACGCGGCTTGGATCCCACGTGGCTGTGGCTGTGGCGGAGGCCGGCGGCTACAGCTCCAATTGGACCCCTAGCCTGGGAACTACCATATGCCAAGGGTGCAGCCCTAAAAAAACAAAACAAAAAAAAAAAGCAAAAAAGAAAGAAAGAAAGGGAAGGAAGGAAGGAAGGAAGGAAGAAAGGAACTGAGCACGAAGCAAATAACCGAGCACGAAGCAAATAACCGAGCACGAAGCAAATGTGAAGGGTGACCCTGTGCATGAGAACTTGTGGCTTGTTCCTTTCCATATTATTTGAATTTATGTATATGCCTCTTCCTTGACTCCCAAGCCCGAGTTTCTAGAAGGCTGTCTTTCCATCTCCGGTAGCCTCAGGGCTGAGGGCATTGCCAATACAGACTGGGACTTTCTAGCACAGATGGGGGACGTTGGGGGATCTTGCTCCAGCCCACACCACAGAAGAACTTACCCGGACTAAATTGCTAGGGAACTGGTTTTCTCAACCATCCAAGGTGTGGGCCAAACGAGGGCCCCTTCCAACTCTAAAATTCTCAGGATGACTCAATTCACTAAATACTATAAGGGTTCCAGTGGAGGAGCTGGGGGCCCATCCGCTCTCCTAGTGCAGACTTCTAAGGCTTCTTAGGAATCTCCTGCCTGCAAATGGATAAAGATTCACTCTCTCTCTGCTGGACCTGCGCCCGGTCTGACAGCAAACAAGAGCCTGAATCTTCCAAAGGAAGATCTTTCCAAGTGAGGTCTGAGCAAGCCAATGGTTGGTCTGTTGTCTGCCCTGACTTGCTAGGGAAGTTACAGGCTCCTGCTTGCCTACAGAGGCACGAAGGGGCAACCTGGAACTTCAGCAAACAGCCCTGCTGGAGAAACTGATCAGCCTGAGATGAGCTGCATTTGCAGGCAAAAGAGTGGCTGATTTCATCTTCGTGGAGATGCAAGGGTACATCCCAAAGAGTGCGCGTGTCAGCTGAGAGCAAAGAACCCACCCCTTTGGGGTAACTCACTCTCCTTAACTTGCCAAGGATGGCTTGCCACTTTGTCTGAAAGAAGGTGGCTCTGATGGTACAAGAAGCCACCCTGAGAACAAGCTCCATCCCTCCCAATTCAAATATGTTGATTTAAGAAATGGAAGCAGGAGTTCCCACTGTGGCTCGGTGGGTTAAGAAGCTGACATCCTGTCTGCGAGGATGCAGGTTTGATCCCTGGTGGGTTAAGGGTCGATCTGGCATTGCTGCAAGCTGCGATTTAGGTCACAGACATGGCTCGGGTCTGGCATTGCTGTGGCTGTGGCACAGGCCAGCAGCTGCAGCTCCAATTCAACCCCTAGCCTGGGAACTTCCATATGCCATGGGCGCAGCCAGAAAGAAAGAGAGAAAGAGAGAAAAGCAATATGGATGGCTAGGATCTAGAACCTGTCCCTGACAGTTTTGAGAACATGAAGCTTGAAATGGCAACATGAAAACTTTCAAAGCTGGGAAACGTCCTACTTCCTAGTTAGTTCAAAGCAGAAAACCTAAGGCTAGTTCTCCATCTGAGGGTCTCTAGGTGCAAATGGGGCTGCCGATAGGCTCTGCAGTAGGGGAGAAAGAACCCGAGAACCTAGTGTGGCTTTTCGAAGCTCGGATCCTGAGTCATCATTTATTTATTTATTATTTATTTGCTTTTTAGGGCCACACCCGCGGCATATGGAGGTTCCCAGGCTAGGGATCAAATCAGAGTTACAGCTGCCGGCCTATGCCACAGCCACAGCAATGCAGGATCCGAGCCAGGTCTGCAACCTACACCACAGCTCACGGCAACACCGGATCCTTAACCCACTGAGCAAGGCCAGGGATCGAACCTGCAATCCCATGCTTCCTAGTTGGATTCGTTTCTGCTGCACACCAGGGGAACTCTCCATAAAGGAAACTTTTAGAGGAACTTAACTCTCCTCCCCAGAAGCTAAGAACTTGACGGCTGTAGTCTGCTCAACACAAGAAATACTCCTTTGCTGACACAGTGAGACAGGAATGATTCCTCTTAATGAAACTGGCCAGTACCTTCAAAAAAAAAAACTAGATTAGTCTCTGACAGACCTATACCAGAGACCTCAGAAGGATCAAAAATAAAAAAGATATTGCCCCTGCCATGAAGGGACTCAGACAAAGAAGGCCTGCATTAGCCTAGAACAGTATCCATGGTGTGTATGTAGCTCAGAACAAGCCACGTTCAAACTCAACCACTGCCTCAAGGCCAAGCAAGAAACTTAACTGAGAGTTTCCTGGTCCATAAAATAGAGACGATGACTCCAGATCATAGCGTTGATGTGCCCATTCAATGATATACAACTCATGCAAAAAGCTTAGCTGGACACAGGCGTTGCTATTATCAACATAATAACCGTGATATCACCAGCATAATAGAATCCAAGAAGACCAATGGAGTTCTCCTGTGGTGCGTGGGGGGTTGAGGACCCAGTGTTGTCACTGCAGTGGCTTGGGTCACTACTGTGGCACAGGTTTGATCCCTGGCCAGGGAACTTCCACATGCAGTGGGTAACAGCTAATAAATAAATAAATAAATAAATAAATAATAAAGGGTTAAGGAAGTATTTGGGTTTTTTTTTTTTTTGTCTTTTTAGGGCCGCACCTGCAGCAAATGGAGGTTCCCAGGCTAGGGATCTAATCAGAGTTGTAGCAACCGGCGTACGCCACAGCCACAGCAACACCAGATCCGAGCCGCATCTGCAACCTACACCACAGCTCACGGCAATGCTGGATCCTTAATCCACTGAGCAAGGCCAGGGATCGAACCCGCAACCGTACTGTTCCTAGTCGGATTTGTTAACCACTGAGCCACGACGGGAACTCCGGGCTAAGGAAACTTTAATGCAGTGGATACAGACAATAAATAAATAAGTAAATACATAAATAAATAAATACATACATACATACATACATACATACATACATAAATGGTAAAAGGCTACAGAAATTTTAAAAGGAGACCAGGGAGTTCCCACTGTGGTGCCACGAGACCGGTGGTGTCTCTGCAGCACCAGGATGCAGGTTCGATCCTGGCCCAGCAGAGCAGGTTTAAAGGATCCAGGCACAGCCGCAGCTGCGGGGTAGGTTGCAACTTAGGCTCGTATCTGAACCCTGGCCGAGGAGCTCCATACGCCACAGGGAGGCCAGAAAGAAGAAGAAGAAAAAAAAAAAACTAGCAGAACAGACAACTGGACAGGAACCGTGAGACACTGGGGGAAAAAAAATCGTACTCTGTTTTTCTTAAACAAAATATAACTGATGTCATTATAAGGACTGGGAATTCTTGGAGTTCCCTGGTGGCCTAGTGGTTAAGGACTCTGCATTGTCACTGCTGTGGCTCGGGTTCCATCCCTAGCCTGGGAACTTCCACATGACACAGGCGCTGCCAAAAAAAAAAAAAAAAAAAGGGAAAAAAGAGAGAGGCTGGGAATTCCTGACTGAAAAATGATTCCTTCAGACTTGCCCTCGGGAGCCAGGAGAATTCGGTAAGCATCCACTGAGCACAGACGTTACAGAGAATTGTGAAGAAGAAGAAGAAGCAAAAAAATCAATGAATCAGCATTACCTTGTTAGAGGCTCCAAAACCTTCTTTTCGAGCTGGAAAGATCTTGATGTTAGGATTCCAGCTTCCTTTCAAAGCTGGTGCCCACAACAGGAAACAACTGATTTGTTCAGGATCCCACAGCTAGCTGGAGACCAGCTCTGATTACAACCCCAGGCCTCAGTAACTACCCAGATGCTTTTCCCCCTAGTCCAACTTTTCCTCGCCACAGGCATCGCCAGCTCCTCTGGCTGCCTCCCCATTCATCTCTCTCTTCCTTTCTTCTGGAAAACTCTCTCAACCCACTCACTCTCCACAAACAGCACATGCACAAAAATGTGGGGTGTTGTGAGGTTTTTTTTTTTTTTGCATCCTTCCATATCATTTTGTGTGAGTGTGGTAAACTACACAGAACACAAAATTTCTCATCCAAGCCATTTTTACGTATACAGCGCAGCGGCACTAAGCACGCTCACACTGCTAGGCAATCACCACCATCCACCTCCAGAAGTCCTTCCGTCTTTCAAAACTGAAACTCCATGCATTACACATTAACTCCCAGAGTCCCTGTTGTGGCTCAGCATTTAATGAACCTGACTAGTATCCATGAGGACGCAGGTTCGATTCCTGGCCTTGCGCAGTGGGTTAAGGATCCGGCGTTGCCATGAGCTGTGGTGTAGGTCGAGGATGCAGCTCGGATATGGCAATGCTGTGGCTGTTGCGTTGGCCGGAGGCTACAGCTCAGATTTGACCCATAGCCTGGGAACCTCCATATGCCACAGGTGCAGCCCTAAAATGACAAAAAAAAAAAAAAAAAAACCATTAACTCCCATTCTCCTCTCCTCCCAACCCCAGGCCACCACCACCAGTCTACTTCCTGGATCTCTGAATGTGAGTACTCTAGGTACCCTGTAAAGTGGGATCATACAGTATTCCTCTTTTTTTTTTTTTTTTTTTGTCTTTTGTCATTTTAGGGTCGCACCTGCGGCACATGGAGATTCCCAGGCTAGGGGTCGAATCGGAGCTGTAGCCACCAGCCTATACCAGAGTCACAGCAAGGCAGGATCCGAGCCACGTCTGCGACCTACACCACAGCTCATGGCAACGCCAGATCGTTAACCCACTAAGCAAGGCCAGGGATCGAACCCGCAACCTCATGGTTCCTAGTCGGATTCGTTAACCACTGAGCCACAACGGAAACTCCCAGTATTCCTCTTTTTATGATTGACTTAGCTCACTTAGCATAATGTCTTCAAGGTTCATCCTAGTGTCAGAATTTCCTGCCTTTTTAAAGCTGAATAATATTCCATGGCACGTATACTCCAGTCTGTTTATCCACTCACCCATCAGTGGACAAACTTGAGTTGCATTTACTTGTTTGGCCACTGGGAACGATGCTGCTGTGAACATGGGTGGACAAACACCTCTTCAAGTCCCTGAATATCAGACATATATCTGGAAATAGAATTGCAGAATCATATGATAATGCCATTTTTTTTTGTCTTTTGTCATTTTAGAGCCACACCTGCGGCATGTGGAGGTTCCCAGGCTAGGGGTCCAATCGGAGCTACAGCTGCTGGCCCACGCCACAGCCATGCGGGATCCAAGCAGTGTCTGCAATCTACACCACAGCTCACGGCAACGCCGGATCCTTAACCCACTGAGCAAGGCCAGGGATCGAACCCTCAACCTCATGGTTCCTAGTCGGATTCGTTTCCGCTGTGCCACGAGGGGAACTCCTGCTAATTCTATTTTTAATTTTGGGGGGGGAGGCATGTGTATCTCTTTAAAAATTATTTCACATTTCATCCTAACTATAATTAATAGAAAAGCCAGCTTTCCTTTTTATTCAACTAATATTTTAAAACACCAGGAATGGAGTTCCCCTTGTGGCTAGCGGGTTAAGAAACTGACATAGAGTCCACGAGGATGCGGCTTCGATCTGTGATCTCAATCGGTGGGTTAAGGATCCGGCGTTGCTGTGAGCTGTGGTGTAGGTCAAAGATGCCGCTTGGATCCAGTGTGGCTGTGGCTGTGGGGCAGGCCGGCAGCTGTAGCTCCGATTCAACCCCTAGCATAGGAACTTCCATATGCCGCAAGTGCAACCTTAAAAAGAAAAAAAAAAAAATCTGTTTTGTCTTCAAACTGAGTGCCACGCGGGCTCTGAGGAGAGTGTGTACCTCCCTGGAAAGGCAGAAAACAGAGGTTTGACTGAGCAGAGAATAATGACTAAAAAGATTTAGCAGGGGAGGGTGGGGTGGGGGACGCACTTATCAAAACAATGGCTCTGAGCTCAAAGAGAAGAAACAGAGAGTCAATAGTAAGTTTGATGGAGGCACCAGCGCCTCTAATATCAATCATAGTATGGTATGGCATTTCTTTTCTCTTTTTAGGACCGCACACACTACATATGGAGGTTCCCAGGCTAGGAGTCAAATCGGAGCTGTGGCCACTGGCCTACACCGCAGCCACAGCAACACAGGATCCGAGCCGCGTCTGCAACCTACACCACAGCTCACGGCAACGCCGGACCGTTAACCCACTGAGCAAGGGCAGGGATTGAACCCGCAACCTCATGGTTCCTAGTCAGATTCGTTAACCACTGAGCCACGACGGGAACTCCTAGATCTTTAACCCACTGAATGAACCTGCATCCTACTGGGACACTGTGTCAAGTTCTTAACCCACTGCGCCATAGTGGAACTCCAATGGCTGGTATTTTTATAAGAAGAGGGAAATTTGGGGACAGAGACAGACACAAAGGATTCTCTCCTAGGGCCTCCCGAGGGAGGTGAAGCTGCCAACACCTTGACTTCAGACTTCTAGTCTGCTGAACTGTGAGAATAAATCTGTATGCTGTTTTAAAAGCCACCCAGTTTAGACTACTTGGCCACTGCAGCCCCAGGAATCTATTACAGGGTGGAAGGTGGAAAAAGCCCCAGACTGGGATTCTTGCGTATCTTCTCTTGGGGTATGGAGGGGAGAGAAGGAAAAACAAAGAACTAGATTTTCATCTTGAAATTCCTAACTAAATAACCACTTTCCATCCAAGCCTGCTGACCTGACTCTGTTTCCAAATCTATTGATATAGTAGGTGTCTGGGTTTCAACATCCCCAAGGGGTTTTCCAACTCACCATAGGCAGTTCCAGATTGTCCCTACGGGACTACAGGGACACTACGGGCATTTAGGGCAGGATATACTGCAAGATCCTCAGCCAACTGGACTAAATGCTAATGACTCACCCTGCCCCACCAAGGTAATGAACACACATATTTCTAGTAAAATCAGGGCTGAGTTGAGCCCTGACCCCAGGGGGTGTGGGAACAAGCAAACTGATCTCTTATAAGATTTATGTTTGAACACACTGAGGGGATATTTGATGGAGATTTGGGGGAATGGAGAGCAGCCCGCACAAGGATGCCTCAGGACTGCCACTAAACCTTGCCCGCTGAGATCCCCGCAGGAAATCTCCCCCACTTAGGGAGCCACCTGGGCACCATCAGGTCGCCCCACCCCCACCCCCCATGCAAGTGACACGGAGGATGGAACGGGATCGCCAGCCCAGAGGAGCAAATCCGGTTCTCCCCAATCCTGCAAAACCCCCGCTCCCCACCCCCCGGGGCCACGTGAGAGCCAAGTCACCTGCCTGGCACAGGCGACACCTCCCACCCGCTCCACTAGCACCCAAGTGTTCCAGCGCCCATCACCGCGCCTCCTCCGCCGCTGTCAACACAAACACCCACACCCAGGAAGGGAGCAAAAATAACCAGGCGTCTCAAAGCGATGCCTCATCCCCTTTCCCCAGGGGAGCTGTGCCTCTGCCAATCCCCTGGAGGGTTGGAGAGTCCAGAAAGCCGGGGGGAGGGGACCGGAGGCGAGGGGAGGAGAGAAGAGGTGGGGAAGAGCAGGGCCAGGAGAAGGGGAGTAGCGAGGAGGGGGA